>JANIJG010008676.1:39422-60842 GCA_024611175.1 Megaceryle torquata
ATCCCTGGAGACATTCAAGGTCAGGCTTGATGAGGCTCTGAGCAACCTGCTCTAGTTGAGGATGTCCCTGCTCACTGCAGTGGGGTTGGACCAGATGACCTTTGGAGGTCCCTTCCAGCCTGGAGCATTCTGTGATTCTATGATCTTGGAATGATCCAGCACAGGACAAAGCTTTAGGAAGAGGACAACAAACTGCCTCACTTCTAGTTAATTAAGAGTAGCAGAACTACCTCAGTGTTATTAATCCTCAGGCTTCTAAGCACTAGTCATCACCAGAGTGGCCAGGGTAAAAACAGAAACATTCTCTGTAAGATTTTCCTAGACTTGTCTCTAAAACACTCAATAGTGTCCAATTTGTAGTATGGACTGGTTTGAACAAGTATAGTATGTCCAACTTTATTATATTTGGAAGTAGGGTATGTATTTAATTTCAGATTTAATTAATAACCTTTGTTATTTAATTGTTGATGAAACTCATGTCTTTTATTTTCAAGGCCCATTACAAAATTCAAGGTCCTTTTATCTGAAGGTTTAATTATAATAGACTTCTTATTAGAAAGTTTTTGGATGACATGGCTTTCTTCTCTGCCAATATTATTATATATTCAGATTAAATCTCATTTTATATTTACCCATCTGAACTAACTTAATGTACATCTGCACAAAATAGATGGGACGTGAAGTAAATGTAAGGAACTTATTTATTATATATTCATTTCTTACAGTATCCTCTTTGTCAAGACAAATTCCACTAGTATTTTCAGGGGAAAAAGGCATACAAATAGAAGTCAAAATATGTTGCTAGCATGATTTTTTTAAAAAATCAACATTCATTAAGAAGTACTGATTTCTGTAATAAGTATTATCAGAATTGCCCCTTTTAACAATTCCACTAATAGAACTTAGAGTAACATCTTCCTTCTTCTAGGCTGACTTTGAGCCTGACAGCAATTTCCTGCTCTTCTTACACATTCTCCTATTACACCACTTCCTCTATTTTGTTCAGCCCAACTTGTGTATTTCAGTAGCACAACAGACCCTGGCCACTAATAGTTGCAGCCTATCTGTGGCTGCATTTACTGACAGCCTCTCCTCCCAAGCGATGATTGAACCTTCACCACCAAAACCACAACATCCGTCTCTTACTAGTTGAATTCAAGAATATTGTTAGATATAAGTAGTATATCCACAGTTACTGTGGAAAGCAAGTCATGGTCATGTAAACAATGTCAGTATATCTCGCGTTTCCCATGATTTAGTGCATCCTGGGGCACGCCCTATCTGTCTCTGTGGTCTTTAAGAGCTCACGTCACTTCCTGAGACCAACTTTATTGTGAACTGGAGCTGTATGTCTTGGAAAGTAGAGTGGGGCTGTGATAGCCTTTAGTTACTGTAGAATGGCATTGCCCATCTCTTGATCAATGCTTTATCTCCTCTCTTTCTTTCACTGGCTGCCTTTCACTGCCAGGGAGACAGCTGTTTTCTCCGTGCCTGAGGAAGAGAGCTAGCTCCACTTTGAAATGCCTGCAGAGCTGCTCTGCATAGCGGGCCTGGGCCAAGAGCAGCTTGAGGCAAAGGTCAGGAACTGAAACATGGCTTGTTCCGTGAAAAGCTGGTCTCAAGAGAAGGAAAAGTTTCATTATTCTGCTGTTGAGGAAAGATGAGATTTTAGTCCCTGCTGACTAGGTTTTCCTGAAAGTTGACAGCTTCATCACAATCTCCTCCGTGCTTTGGAGCTGGTCCCCACCGTGGAACCTGTTCTTGGCTCATTTTCCCCCAGACACTGCATGTTCCAAGAGATTCTTCAGGGATTGCTCTACTGGCCCTGCAATTCGTTACGAGATTGTTTTAAATAAAATAGAATTTCTTTGGTAATTCTATAGCAAGCGAGAGAAAAGAATGAAATATCAAGGTGAAAATAATCTTGTCTGGGTGCATACCATGGAAAACATTGTTAGGCAATGTGTTCTATGGAAAACTTGCTTACCAGGTGCTGAAATATTCACTTGGACGTGCAGCATGCTATGAGCCAGTCCTTTTCTCAGAATCCTGTCAAAGCAGCATGACACTGTCTGAAGGCAAAAAGCACTCACACAGTTTGCCTTCAAGATCACCTGTGCTAACAGACGTTTGGGGCTTTTGCAGTCCTCACAGCATTTTAGGGTTGCAAGTGGGCTAGCCAAGTTAATTAGTTCCTTTGGACCACATCATTCATGAAGAAAAATGACATTCCTTTTCAAACAGCTGAGGTCTTGATTTTTTTTAAGTCCCTCAAATGTACCAACATAAATACATTTCTTTTTTTATGAGTCTTCTGGCTTTCACTGTACTACTGTTATAATGTTCTTTGACAACTGACATGACTAGCATACCCAGCTAATTGTTCTTAGCCAGCCAGCACTGGAACCAACTAACAGTAGCCAACTAACTGGACAAAGTGTACAATGTAATTAATTACATAAACCTTCCAAATGTGTATGAAGAAAAACTGTGAATCACAGTGCCAGATATATATATTGTCACTTATGCTTAAATACCTTTGACTCTTAAACATAATCACAATGGACTGTCAGTTTAATGACCCTGAAAAATTGCTGTGGTATTTACAGAAATAGCTGACAGACAGACACAGTTTCTTTCCTTCCAGTTCATTTGTAATAGTGGCAAGGTGCCTGCTCAGGGACCGCTCAGATCTCTATCCCTAATGTAAAATATAGTTAGTTTGCATAAGTAGCTTGCCAGAAAGGGAAAAAAAAATGTCTTTTTGATAATGCCCTATCATTTGCCAACCCTGCCACATTGGTGCCACATGCATCTTTTCAAAGGATTATACCAGTCCATATTTAGCTACAGAAAATAGCTTACATATTTCTTGTAAACAGCATATTTTCAAAACAGAAGTGTTGTGTATAGCTGGTTAGCACATAATAACAAGAATGGCAACTCCTAAATAAACAGCATGTGAGTATTTACCCTCTCTACCCCAATTAAGAAGCAAGCAGGACTTGAAAAAACAAAGGTGCAGTAGATGAGCCTAATACACGGGATTAAAGCCTGTGTCAGTAACTGTAAAGTCTAGTACCACCCAACAACTTGGGGCTAACTTGCACCTTCACTTGCCTGTAGTTTCGATACCGTGTCCACATTGATTAACAGTCATGATCATTTTATGCAGATCTGCCTCTCCTTGTGCAAGGTACACTCTTCAACCCTTTCTCATATTCTTACATCAAAAAATGAACAATTAACAACACTTACACTATTGAAGGAGGTGCATGTGGATCTGTATGAGAAAAGAACCTTCTCTAATTAAAACCTTCCCAAAACAAAATTGCAATTACTCACAATCTGTTCTTGGGAAAATAAAAAGGAATCAAATTCTGTCTATAGCACAGAGTAGTCACCCAGCTTAATGCACTACTGGATAGCAGTCAAATATTTGGTGATGAGAACAATTGCAGAATGGACATAATGGGAATTGAGCAGGTCTCTTCCACCTCCAGACAGAAGGAGATGACCAGAGTTATGCTGACACAGAGAATCAATGTAAGGCACTACCCTTGATCTCAAGTGTTATCTGCTTTTATTTATGCAAATTATATTAATATACATTTACATTTGGAACAAGTACTTTCTTGAGACAGAGGAATGAATATCTGAATGGAAGAATGACATACAATTGACATAAAAATCCAAACTTCCTACCTAAAAGGCAGAGCATTTCAAACTGGGTTTTGAGAGGAGTCCCATCTACTTTAATGTAGTATGAATTTTGTCTGACCTCAGAAATATCAGAGGCTTCCAAATAGGAAGGAAGTAGTTCGTCCCCAGATAGCTCAATGTTTAACCAATCCTTCCATCATCACTATAATGATATAATTTCCTTTATATCATTACAGCTGTAACTGCAAGAAGATAAAGTATTTGTTTCCTGAAGAGTCATATAAATGCTGACTACAGCCTTACATCTTTAGTCTTTAGACTTCTTGTTCCTTCTCTGGCAGATTCCCAGAATATCCTGTGCAGTATCTTGCAAAACATCATCTGGCCCAAAACAGTTTAGTTGTCCATCTCTTCTCCAGAGCTCAGTAAACCATTTGTCTTTGTCCAGAAGAGATTTCTCACTAACACCCGAGTATTCTACGAGTTAAGAATCAAGCCTGTGAAAGGCAACACTATTTTTAGATCTTACAAACTCCTATTACACAATTTCAAAAGTATTAGCCTTATCAGCTGCTCTTTAATGGGAGCAGCACTTACACAATTATGTCGCCTTCTCCTAAAAGCTTGCAATCTATACAGCGAGGCAAAAAAACCAACCCTGAAATGCTTGCTTTTCATTTTTGTCCAACATTCTTATTTCAGTAAAACTGCGTTGTACACTAAATGGCAACAATTACCACATGCCATTGAAATGCCAGACTGTAGCCATTACTTTTTTTCAGCTGGCGTTAAAATTTTAGCACAGGAACCTGAACAAAACACAGGTTTGCAACTGTCACAACAGGTGCGCTGTGTGCTGTGGTCTATTAAACTAATGAAGATTAGTAAAGTGCAAAATTCTGTAATGCTGTCAGGCTAGTAAAATGTCTTCTAAAAGTATAGCACTTATGGTGCTGTTGGCCTGTTGACTGGTGTGAGATAATAACTGCTCTTCAGGAAAGCACTCAGCTTCTCACAACTCCCAGCTCTTGGTGAGATAAATGATAAACATCTCAATTCAGGAGCAAGTCCTTACACCCTGAGCATCTGGAACATCAGTGCAGGAACTCCAGAAAATAGACAATGGGCTGTTGCCTTTTGATTGTCTTTTCCCCACACAGAAAGGCACATGCTAGCCATGGCTGAAACAAGTCATATTAAAGTAATGCACGTTTGCTCTGCTTAGAGCTAAGTAGGAAACCCAAAAGATATATTCCCAACACAGAAGATAGCAATCATATTGTAAAACTATCAATACTGCAAATATTCTACTGCAGATTATCTTGCTATGGGTATATAGAGTGCTATTTTCTGGAAAAAAATCACACATTTCTCTTTAGAGCTGTAATGATATTTCTAAATGTGAGATTAGTTAAATTACCTTAGCTTGTCCTAAACTTTGATTAGGTGGAAGGAGCTACATTTGCTTAGTAAGTGTACATCTTCTCCTCTTCTCCCTTATCTGATTACTGGTCCCTCTGATATGGTCACTCTAAGCAGTAACCCCTCATTGTTATATTATAGTAGATATATTAAATATATCTTGATGCAAGCAGGAGTAAGGAGCAGACAGAAGCAGCACATAAGATATCTGTGAGAGACAGGCCTTTGACTAGGGATCAGATGACTTCAGAGGGTCCATGCCAGAACAGCAACACCCATGACATGCAACTGCCTGCAGCACAGACAGCAGGTTGTGAGAGATGGTCACCTTACGCTCTCCCTGCTCTTTTGCAGCAACCACATCATTGGCCTAAAATAGCTGAGATAACCCACAGGTCCTGGATGTTTCTTTTCTTATTACCTCACGTATTTAATCTGAAACTGCAGTCACAGTGGAGTATGGGACAAGGTGTAGAAAGCCAAGCCTCTTAAATCGGTAGACCTTCAAAACGCTGACAATACTCTCACTTCATTTGAGCTCAGCACTGAACCAGGGCTTTTTCAAACCATCTGTGACTCATCTCTGCAGTCACCCAGTTTCAAAGTGCTAGCCTCTTTGTTTTACCAGCCTTACTGGAGCACGGGGCAGGTGTGAGGCAGCTGTGGGCCACTCTGTCAAAGTGCCACCGCCTGCTTCTGTGCTGTGCAACCATACAGCTGGGAACAGGTTAGTCACTAAAAGTCAGAGCCTTCTTTATGGTATAAACAGAGCAATGGCAATTCCACCAGAGGAAGTATCAGAAATTATTAAAAAAAAAAAAAAAAAGCTTCTCAAAACTGCCGTTAAAATTGTGCCCTACATTAACTTAGCAGCATGATCTGTTATTTTCTTTGTATAATATGGATGTACTTGTGTAGAGGCACACAGTCCAAATTTCAGAGGAAAAGCTGACATGAATTAATATCCTAATTTTCAATCTATCATTCATGGAGCAGAAACCTGTGCCCTAAAAGCACCTTTCACCATCAAGGAGAGCAATAGCAAATTAGCTAATTAGCATAAATGTACAACAGAGTTGTCTCTTAAGAGCTATTATACTTTTCAAATGTAGTTGTTTCAGTTATTAATTTATGAATTCTCCTGATTTTTTTCATATATAAATCTCAGCACCTCTATCACACATGCTATGATTCCCAGTAGGTAGAAAAGCCCTGAGCAAATATAAAATGAACTCTAAAAAAAATATGAATCTGGGGAAAAAATATAGCAACCCAGAAATGCAATTAGTGTCAGTAACAGTCTCAAATAAACTTTGGATTGGGAAATTTACAGACTTTAATCCAGTGAGATTTTGTTACGCCTTGATACAAACTGCATAAAGCAAATAATAAATTAGTCTTTTCAATCTTTCAACTCTAAAATAAAATAGTGCCTCAATTCTGGTATAGAATGACCAAAAAAAAATTTATATTTATATTCGTAAGTCTATTCTGCTTCGGAAAAATATGTAATAAATTATTGGACCTTTATCAGTGAAATTCAAATGTGCCAATCAACTGAATTCAAGGGATCCTTTCCCATGAAAAGGCAGAAGAAGCCCTGGCACAAGTCATTTCATTGACTTAAATAGAACCACTTGAAAAAGTGTGAATCTCCCAACTGGGCCAGAGCTTTCTCAGCACTACATTGTAAATTATAAAAAGATTTACTGTACTGTATCTGTGCCATTAGGCATAGTTCAGCTGTTGAAAATTGTACTGTTGGTAACTCTTTCATCATTCAGTGAGAATGTATCTAAGATAATGAAATCGTACATTACCCTTTGAGATTTACAAATCTGACTCCACATGCAATGTCTGCTCTCCCTTCTTTAAATTAATATATAGGGAGATGTCTCTTTGTATGCTGAACATCTTTTCTCTCAGCTCTCCATAATTTTAGAGGTCATTTAATGAACAGAGTCGTGACTTGATAGAATCCTCCTCCCATTGTAGCTAATCTAATAAGTATCTAACATTTTAGGTAGTACTGTGCTATCTGTATTACTGCTCAATGAGGCTGCTACTTATCCCGAAGACAAAAACCAGACTGGCAGGGAAGCAGCAGTTTGGCTTAACTTCACATACTCGCCTGTTGGAGAATTTCAATCACTCTTCATATCTTTACTGAGCTCATTCATTGAGGAGAAATAGCCTGGGCTTGGCAACTGGTTTTGGGAGTACATATTTCTCTGATGTTGTAAGGAGTACTAATTTGTGCCTTGTAAATTATACAAAGTACCTATCAAGCAGTAAATAGGTAAATGGAAGAGGTCAGCAGCCTTTGAATGAATGTACTGATAAAGATTTCTCCTCTGATATTTTAATTGCTCCCTTTGGATGCATTCAGAAGGAATGATTTTTTTTTATATATATAACAGTAAAAATATAGACCCTTTTTAACCGCCTTTGCTTAATCAACCAAATTAAGTTCAAATTTTTTTTTATTCTTCTGCAAGTCTTCTTGTAGTTCTGCCCTTCAGTACTAAATTATTTCTTCTCTCTCCTCTTCTTTTCCTTTCAGATCCATCATACAGGTTTTTCCCCTGGTCTTTTCCCTTTTTCCATGACCATCACTGCATCATTTTTTCAGCTTGCAGAACAGTATTTGTACTGGTATTCTAACTCTAGTCTTAATAACTTCCTGGTTATTTACATCATATATATATGAAGCCCCATTATTGGTATGTTTTGTCCAGCAGACCAATGCTACCTCATTTCCACTCTTTTCAGAACCCTTTGTTAAGGCTTGATCTTATTACCAGACAAAAGCAGCATTTTTATAATTTATTTTTTTTATGACAAGGGAATGAAAAGAACAAGTTAGCAGCTGTGTCCTGCTTGCAGCTCTGTAAATCCACTTGTACAGTTCATAACACAAGACTGCAGGCTTTCAGCCAATGGTTTGAATCACAGCTCCTGGATCTGGGATTTCATAAGAAGTTTTGAGGAAGAGGTTACAGATTTTTTCTTGAAAGACATTTACAGACACCCTCAGGTAGGGATCAGTCCTAGGATGGAGTGAATTTGATTTAGACTCAGCCATTGTCCAATTTAAACAGCTTACTGAGCGCCAAAGACCCTGAACTTCGCAGGTCACTTTACTACTGCTACAGAGAGTAGTGACTGAACCCCTTTCCCTGGAAACCTCAAAGACATTTGTCTTGAAATTCCTGAGTTTCTGAATTTTTAAGAGGCTACTGGCCCAGTAAGGACAATGAGTTCTGTCCTTCAACCTGTTTTATATAGATGCAGGTTTCTTTTCAGTAGGTTGCAAATTAAATTCCCCAACACACACAGACTATTCAGTAATCTACCACAGCTTTTTAATCATAACTCACAGTAGGTGAAGTAGTTCTCCACAGGAATGAAGGATTTTCTGAAAACAAAGTACAGATACAGTTTATTCTGTCTTTGAGCAAAGGCTGGGTGGGATGGACTCTTGAAGGCCTTTTTATGATTTGTTTAAATATTTACTCATTCTTCATCCAGTATATTTTGCAAATACGGGACTTCAAAGACCATGGTTTTCCAATGGTAAAAATATTCATTAGGCAGCTTCATTTCAAACTGGAAGATGTTACCCAATTATCACACTCATCAGGACATCTAACCAGAGGTTTGAAGCCTGTAATAAAGATAATCTGCAAGACAAACCCTCACACATTCTCCACTCACTGTAGATGACTTCTGCTGTGAGACACTTCTGTTTCTTTTGATATGAAACTTCCCTGGGAGACCAAATAACAGGTATGCCTACTTACATGCTGATTGTCTACATCAATTCACTGAAACCTGTGGGAGATACGCAGCGCAACAAAATTGCTTACAACAAACAGCTTGTTGAGAAGTCTGCATAACTTCCCTTTTATTTCTCACCCGCTTCCCCACGCCCTCCTCTCCGATATATAAGTGCAGCCCCCAGATTACAGGTAAGGGGGCCAGGGAAAGTTTAACAAAATCCAGGATGTTAAATCTCTGGATTTCTAAATTGTCAGCTTCTGAAACTTGAATGCAGGCAGCAGACAGCTCAAACTCAAAATCCACCCACAGGTATCATTATCAGTGCACAAATTGAAAGGGAACATGGAGATGACCTGCTTTAGGTAGAAAGCAGAATTAGTAGCAGAAGACAAGAAATAAAGCACGGCTTCAGGAAATGCCCACTGGTGGCAACTGCCTTCCCTGTGACTGGTGCTGTTATTTAGTTCCACCCCCATTCAAAGAATTTAATATAAATTTGAGGATCGAAATCAGTAACACAATTAGAAAGAGAGGGGAAGGAAAGCTTTGTATTATCCAGACTAGACTGCTATAATTTGGTCAAATCAAGGCATTCCATAAGGTTTGGTATTAAGAGGAGGTCTGCTGGTTTGTTTAAAGAAGGGAATGAATGCTGGGCATTTATTTACTTTGTACATTATTTACACTGATATGCACAAATTGTTACATGAAAATCTTGTACCTGCTGGAGATCTTTTGCCTGGGATATTCAAAAAATAAAGTTAGACCCAAATGCTTTTTGCTTTTATTAACCTTAAAACGTAAATTGGCTAAAACATTCTATATTTGCCTTAAGATAATACTGTGTAAAGACTATTTAATATTACATAGTCACTCTTTTCTGGGGACCTCCTGATGGCTCCTGATGTTTCAACCTCCTAATGTACGAGGCCAGTTAGTTTTTGTTTGTGCAATTAGTCATGTTACTTAGCAATACAAAAAGTGGTTCTTAGACTAAACTCTAGGGAATAAAATATGCAGAATTCATGAGATACAAAACACATAAAAATTCATTTCCTGAGCAGAAGCACTGCAACATTGTGTAGCAAAAACTATTACTTTTTTCATTGTGTTTGTAATAAAGAACCCAAGCAACCATGCCCTTCAGGGCTGGGCTCCTCACCATTTCACTTGAACTCGGCCTCAGCATTCAGCCATGGCATGTGAAGTTAATTACTCTGGGCATTGGGGCTCTGAACAGAAGAATGACCCTATTTGCAGCTCCGTGTACTATGTGCCACGCTACAGTGACTTCTTTCAGTACGTACACATCGCACACTCAGTGACTCTGAATGGAGTAATAATTCTAGCACTCCGGAGGAAAGCTCAGCTGTCATCTCATTTTCACAGGGACACTTGTCTTCCCAGGTAGCCATTTAGTGGGGGCTGACATCGGTCCACACTCAGTCACTGTCCTGCTCCTAGTTCAAATGGCTTGAAAATCCAAGAGTTACAGCTTTCAGCAAACATCATGCAAGAGGGCAGGCTTGAAACAATTCCCGAGCCTGGATCTTATGATCCTGAGGCCTTTCTACCAGCTTATCTACCAGGATATCAGAATGATGTAGATTCAAAACTCTGCAGTCGTAAATGGCTCCTTATCTAGAGACCCAAACACTGTCTGCAGGAGACCTGGTTCACATAATATGGGAAGATGGCTGACTCACTGAGGAGAGTAATATTTTGACAGAAACTGCATAGCTGGGGAAAAAAAATAGTTTAACCAAAAAGCCCATTAAACATGATTGCTTGCCAAATACCTAACTCTGCTCAGTTACTGTTGGGGTGAGAAGTTTCAGTAGCTTTGAAGGATACATGAAAAAATGCACTGACCCTGGCTTTATCTGACATAACCAAAAATTACATCAGATGGTGTGATGTATGGTTGGTCAACAGTAATATTAATCTGGAAGGGGAATAATGTAAGTGAGGAAAGGTCTCTGCCTTGTAAAAATCAGTGTCACAACCAACCGAAAGAATAGAGGCATTTAGTTTCTTTAGCAGGATTCTGCCCATATTATTTATTAACATCATGATGCACCTCCAACTTGAAGTGCAGTCATTATCACCCAGCATTTAGAACAGTAGTTGTAGGAAACTGAACAGTCATTTTGAGGCAGAAGATGGGAGCTGGGCAGTTATTTCGGGTGATGCTCTTTCATTTTATACCAACAAAAGGCAATAATTTTTCAGATTCTTTTTCTTCACTTCAATCCTTCTTGGCTCCCTTTTTTCCTGATGTTTGCTCATTACTTGATTTATTCATTCATTCATTTAAGTCTAACCTAGAAATAGGTTACTTTGCAGCTTCTAATTTTAATTCATCAGATACAAACTTTGCATAATCTTGTAGAGAGAACAGAGCACAGAGAGGAGCTATGAATTTGCTTTTTAATATTGCCTTAATTCTATATAGGAAGGGAAAATAAATGACAGATTCAGCTTTTAACTGATAAAGTCTAGACTGTTCACCTAGGTAATGTTTAAATGTGGTTACCATTTACTAAAATTCATTTGCCAACAATCATATAGAGACCTTTGCTAATATGATACCCAGCTCTAACAGAAGCAATGGTATTTGGCTGGGTCTGGATAAAAACACACTTGATCTCTTACTGATACATATGTATGTGCTGGGATGGGTTGCATTCAGAGATGAATTAGGTGAATGTGAAAGGAAGAACATTAAGTGTTTAGAAACTTTAGAAACTGTTCCTGCGTTTTGCACTGCCCGTATCAAGGACTTGTCTATGACTTCCAATAGATCAAGACCTTCTTGATATGCCCATTCAGATACCATCTGCTCAATAGCTGAAGACAAGCAGATTGTTTTGTTGCAATTAAAGGACACTTCTTTTCTAGTTAATGCGATAATGTCACTGTTTATTTCTATTAGAATTTTTCAGGCTACGTGAAGCTGCAATTTTATTTTTTTTAAGAGAATTGCATTCTTAGATAATGGAAAAGTCTTAGACATGGAATCATATGCTTATTAGCAAAATATTGCTTGAAAATTTCAAAATTCTAAAAATCATCTCCCAGATCTGAAATATCAGCAGGGACAGAACCATCCTCTTTCATTTGTTCTTTTATCTTCAAGCTCTGAGCCAGTTTTATTTCCCAGCACAAAATCTGAAACTTCAAAACAGGCAGCCATGAAGGTGACACTTGAAGAACACTAAGTGCAGAACTTTAATGTGCAGAAAGTCCATGTGACCAAGTCAGAAAAGGAAACACTTTTTCCTGACATACACTGTGAAGTCACTAGGTTTACAAGGGGATACTTTGCCTATTGAGACACGTGTACTTCCATAAATTATGACTCTGCTGCTGTACTATTAAAAGTACTGAAGTATACAGTGGGAGTTTTGATCCCACTATTTTTTTTTCTCCAAAGTATGAACCTTTTGTAATTTCTTTTCTGCTTTTACTAAGGAACTGTTACAACAATGCAGATTACAAAGTTTCAAATTAATCTCTTTAAATTTATATCCTGCTTAGTTATTACTTTCTACAGTCACTGTTGACCTCAATAAATACGCTCTTTAGGTAGTGTTCTCTGTAAGATGTATTCATTTGGATTATTTAGTAGTTGTAATAGTCAGTGACTTGGTGGTGTGGTAATATATTTCTTTTTCACCTGGATAACTTAAAGCCAGAGAATAAAGACTGGAGCATTGCAATTTACAGCATATGATACTTCTAGGAGAGTTTTTAAGGTTAATATCAATTTGTAAATGCACTCCTGAAAGTTTTATATTTTGTACATTTCCAACACTGCTGGGCAGTTGTCTGAATAATCATCAATAATATTGAACTGCTTACACTATATCACCAATTCTAGCTTTCCCTATTGCTGTTGAAAATTGACCTTTATTTTTAATGTGTTTCTAACCATCCTACTTTACTTGTAAGAAGCCAAGATTTTTTCTTATTAAATCAAATCTGATTGCATAAATAATTATCATAGTCTGTCAAGCATAAACCACATAACTCATTAATTAATATTAATATTTTAGCCATTCCAAAGCTTTCTAATGTTCCAATTACGATATGTAATCACTTGGTGGGTTTAGAATATGTTTGGGATATTTAAATTAATGAATTTGCTGTGTCACTTGCCAGCAAATTTTCAGGGAAAAGTCATCTCATGGGATCTAATTACAAAGAAAGTCATTCTAAGTACATTGAGATGAAGGGTTTGAAAACTGATCAATAACTTCCAGAATTAAATTCAAGTTATGTCACACTTTTTGTGACAAGCACACTGTATCTTGAACTCTGCAGAGTTTTGAACCAACATTGAAAGGTTAACTTCAGAGAAAACACACTTTCAAGCCTCCCAGATTATAGGAAAAAATTAAATGCCATCTCTCCATAATCTCACAAAGCAGTTACTGAATCCAAATGAAAGGCAAATTTACTGATTTAAGAAGCAGATGATTTGTGAGTGTGTTCTGCAGCAGTGTGGCAATTGCTGATGGAAAGATCCTTTGTAGTTTTGTTTCTCTGGAACAAGCAGTAGTTGAGCTGCAGTAAACCAAAATCTGGTTAATATTTTGAAATTTCCTGTTTTCTTCTAAACAAAAAACAGATTCCTAAAAAGCAAGTGTAGAGAAAGAAGGAACTCACATAGCAGAGTCCCTCCTAGGGCTCTGAACTGGAGATGTGGAAGTCCTTTCAAAACAGCATAGTGACATGCAGTATCCCGTTCTCAATATGCTATGAACTGTTTACCCTCCTGAACTACCTTCCCCCTTTTGTTCTCATTAACTTTGCTGATGAAAGGCTAAGAAGGACTATTTTCATGAGAACTTTACATTTTAATAAACCATCACACTAAACAACTGCAACTTCCCAAGTACGCAAGAAGTTTGTTAAAAGAGAAAGAGGGCCTCTCTTTCTGATGCGTATTAAAATGTACTTTAAGCCTTATGACTCTGCTATCCAGCCCACAATCCTAGACACGTGGGACAGGACAGTGGTGGATCTCACACTTAGGTCAGATCTGCAGGACTTGTTACCCTAGTTTCAATATTTTAATATCCACACAAAGTATAAATATAGGAGCATTAAAAGTTGTCTAATGACAAGTCTTTATTGAAGCATACAAAATCTATTGCTGATTCATGCAATGTGCTATTTCTGCCAGGAATGAAAATGATGTGTTGATTTCCATTGAACTATTCTTACTTGCACCAGCTGCAGATCAGGTTCAGGATATGTAAAAGTGCCATTATTAGGCATAGTGTTTACATATGACATGGTTTTATTACTGCTCATCACTGATGCATATATCCTTCACTTTTCTATTGCCATGGTATTTAAAAAGATGAAAAATTTCAGTAAGTAGCCATTTTACTGCTGTGCTAGTCCTTTTTCTCTTTCTTTTTTAACAGAATATGGAGCAATATCCTTTTTCCTAAATGTTTTTCAACTCTGCTATATGCAGAGCATCAAGTAATATTACAGAAATGATAGTCAGAGACAGAAGTAAAGTCACTATATGTCAGTAGGTTGGTCTGTTTTTATAAAGAAAAATAGTGTACATCACACACACACACACACACACACACACAAAGTTGCTGTTGACAGATGACCAGAGAAAATAACTTCTTGTAGGAAGGTTTTAAGCCCTGAGGGTTTATTTGTACCTGCTGGGTTAGAGATGGCCAAAGAGCAGAAATAATGATCAGACAGACAAATACACAATCACAAATAAGCCTGTGCCATTGCTCCTGGCAACTGTTCATTATTTAAAACACTGCTACTTTGAAGGGAAGCAAAATGCTTGAGAACTGCTCTTTGTATAGAGGTAACGGAAGGCTCCGTTTAAAGATCGAGCTTCCTGAGAGATCTTTGAAGGTAAAAGGCAGTCATCCAGAAACATCCCTTGTTATAGGTGCTTCAAAACTGGATGTAATTTATTTAAAGCAAATCAAAAGAATTCAGAATTCTGCAGGTCTCTATCTGTAACAGCCCATAAGGGGTCGTAGGTATATGTACCATTTTGGTGCCATTTGCTGAAACTAACCATTCAGTTTAAATACTGGTATGATTTACACGCTCAGTGCACCAAGTTTATTCAGAGGATGTAGATGGGCTAGTAGATTTTGCACAGTGGTAGAACGAAGGGGAAAATGGCATCCACACAAGCTTTTCATCATACCCTCCACAAAATGCATCAGGAGCTATAGGGACAACCTTGATTCTGAGAGACTACATGTGACCCTTTTTAAATTCAAAATCATTGTTTGAGAGTCCCACAGGCACAAATGTAACTAGCCTGCACTCAGGGATTTAACTGTTTTTACAGCGTCATTGAGCTACTAGTCACCTATTTTCCACCATGATAAAAATGCACAGGGAGCTATTAGATTTGTTTAATCTTTTTTATTCTGGCTGCTCAGTATTTCTGTTAATTTAACATGCTTGCTTGGAGAACAACAAAATGCCCGAGTACTAGAAGGCAGCTTGATTCAAGGAGATGGGGCTACAACATGTGCTACCTTCTTTTCCTTATTCAACTTTTGAACAACCACATTGTAACCCAACAGTTTATCAGACTGACACATCTAGTTGTGTTACTGCCTGATGTGATATGGCACAGCCCATCAGGTACTTGAGAGGCAAGCTCTGCTTCTCCGTTTTGACAGCAGCCACTCAGCCCCAGCACAGGTTGCTTTTAGTCTCTTTGTTTTGCTTGGTTGGTATCACACTAACACTTATTTGAGTGCTTAATAACCCAAGCAGAGCCAAAGTCTCAAGCTTCCATTGACACTTCCAGTACCCGCTGTTCCGTCTCAGTGCTACATGACTACAGTGGTGTCTCTGTGGTTTATCTAGACCCTTCATTTTAAAGAATAACAGAAAAGCCATAAATTTATGGGGTTTTTTTTCCCAATTCCATATCATGCTTAATAATGCATGCCAATTACACTGTCACCTCCAGGCAAGTGCATGCACAGAATTTAGCTTAGCAAAAACAGGAGGTCTGCAACTCCCACAAGAACATTCCTTTCCAATTTCTTTGTTCAGCATAAATCACCAGCAGAAGACTTCCACCCCAAACTTCTCACTGGGCTGCCCCGCAACATTACAATGGTCTTATTACACACAACCACCTGCACTTTTCACTTCCTGTACAATAAATGTCTATTTAAAACTCCTTTCCTGAATTTACAGACACAAAAACTTGTGCAGTTGAAGACATGGCTCTCCTCTCTCCTGTTGTTTGCAGGTTTCCATTCTAACTGAATAAAAGCAAGTCTCTGTAGTTTGAAGTCCGTAGGAATTCTCTCAACTGCAAAGAAAGGAGCTCATATTGCTGAGGTGACAGATAAAACAATATTCAGGAGATAAAATACCAGCAGAACCTCAAATGGTTCAGTTTCTTGCATTATTTTTATTATTTTCAGCTAAGGATGATGTTGCATTAATCAAATATACGTAGTAGTTTTAATTGTATCTGGTCCCAGTCTTGTGTGAATATCAGTGAAATTATCAGATGGTTTACAGGTTCTAGTAGTATTTTTCCCATTTAAAAAAAACCCCAAGATATTTAAACAATTTTGACCTTCTCTTTAATTATGTCTAACAGTGCCCATTTTCATCCTCAGACAAGCCCCACACTTCGAAGATCAGCTTTGCACAAGGTCTGTAGGCAATTCTGAGCCAGTGTTTGAAGCCCCCTGAAAATGGGTGGCTTGAAAATGTTCCTTGCCTCCCGGGTGGCTACCACAGTTATATTCTCACCTAGTGCTTATGCTAAAGAATTAACCCTATTACCATACCAGAATGGCTTCCGAGGGGCTGCGGCTGAATTAAAAGAACAAAGAGTGCTGGATTTTTTAAATTTTGTAAGGGATTTTAGTGGGTCAAATGCAGGGAGGGGGGACTGACAGAATGGCGAAGATCAGTGGTGTAAATAAGAGAGCACAGCAGGTTACTTGTTTCCAAATTTAATTGCCTCACTCTGGGAAAGAAGTTAGAGCAGTGTTTGCAGTGGAGACATTTTTGCTAAAATCGCTTCCCATCCATCAATCTTTTGCTCAGTAATGTGAGGAGTTTGTTTTTATGAGCTCTGAAATCTATTTTATTGTTGTAAAATATAGAAACAGGGATTACTTATGGTCTGTTTTCATTTGGTTTGCTGTGTAGCATTGGTTTATAAAGAAACAAACCCTTTAGCTTTTCTTTGCCTTGCAATTGTAACTTAACTGAAGTCACAAGGACAAATTACAATTCAAAAAAGAAATGTATGCAGTTCTGAGGATCTGGGCACTGCTGTGATCCCATCATCTGCAATCTCATCCTTTCCCACAGCCCTTCCCTCACTTGGCCACTTCCTTTTGGTGTCCTTGTCAAGCAGGGTGTAAGAAGGCACTGCCCACTGCCCACTGCTCTGCCCACTCATCCCACAAAGCACAGCCAGCATCTCTAGTACATGTGCATTCCAGAACAAAAAGGATTCTTCCTTTCTCTTCCTTTTCCTTCAGCCATTTAGTTACCAGACTAGCAAGAATGAATCAAGGATAAGTACAACAGGGGTAACTGGAATCAGGTTATTAGTGTGCATTCAGCAAATTTAAGAGGTATACGAGGAATGAAAGCAGAAGCAGTTCCATATAACAGGAGTAGTTTAATTGACTTCTGGGGGCAGATGTGGCCCTACTGCAATTTCATTGACTTCTGTGATGTTACCCTAGAGCAAATATGGTCTGTAGAGAGATTAGTTCTCTAGGAGAAAATGACACCTTCTCATCAGCCCCTACTTTGCTTTCTAGAACACCGTCTATGTCTTGAGAGCATGGAGCAGGGCATGAAACAAAAGGTAAAAGAGCAATTACCAGTCAAGGTGGATATAATTAGGCCTGAATCAATGTGATAGAAATTAAGTGCCTCATTTTTATAAGATAGGAAACTGTGCAAGATATAAACAAATTAGAGATTTTTTTCTTTTTTTTTACAGTAATAGAGGCTCCTTGGAAAATAAACAAACAGTGAGCACTAGGAAGGTTTATGTCACAGCACTAATTAAAATCTCAGCCAAGAAAGAGAAAAATACCTTGGATTTAGCAAGAGCAATAAAAACATTTTTAAAAGAACATATGGACAATCCTTCTGACAAAATACTTGGATTATTACATAAAAAAAAAAAAAAAAAAAAAAAAAGTGTGTGTGCAGAAGAAGGAAAATATGTCCTAAATGAGAATTTAGAATTGGGAAAAAAAGTTGCCAGGGCAATTTTAGCAAATGCAAGTATTGAGGATCCCTTTAAGCATTTGACCACCTCCTAGACACAAACTTGGAAACATTCTCATGGCTCCGGTACAGCCCATTAATGAGACAGCTTCTCCACCTTCACTAACTGCATCTGGAGCTGTCAGCCTGGGACACCTCCAGGGGACAGAGAAGGAAAAAACATTGCAAATCTCAGTAGAGCTAAAACAGTAGAAGCCTTCTCCATACATCTGTTAGCTAAACTGGAACGAGGGAGGTGCAGATAAACATTCCTTTCTCCAGCTGTGCGAGAGAGGTGCCGCACTCCAGCAGGACAGTCACAGCTCAGTCTCAGGGTATGAGGCTTGTCAACCTCTTCCACCATCCCAGCTGATTGCAAAGATTAACTTGAAGAGCTGAGGTGGCATAGAAGTGATTAAACCCTCACCCTTTTAAACCCAAATTCTCTACAGTTTTCATGAGGCTAATTCTAAACCAAGCCTTTATTATTGAAAAGTAAAAGAAATGCATTTCTTTTGATAGTCATGAAATTCATTAAAAGGCATGATTTTCTTAATGAACAGCATTTGTTATTTGAATTGATTTGCTGAACATCTTTAAAGCTTTTTATTACACATTGTTTGAAGTTCCCTATTGGTCTAAGTTGTCTCATTGTGACAGTCCAGATGAGTCAGGCAGTATTGTCTTTGGTTGAATGACCATGCAAGAAATTATTTCTTTTTATTCACAAGTACCAAGTTTAGTGTTAATTCCCTCAATGTTTTTTACTTTTTGTGAACTTATGCAAAATCAGTTTGGTGAATGGTCCTGTACAGTGGACACTGAAAAAGGCATGTCTTTAACCTCAGTGAAGACAGAGGAACACAAATTAAGGCAGCCCATGCTGCAGAACTTTCCAGCTCTCAAGTTCAGACCCTGGAAAACACTGAAGTCTTCCAGGCTTCAAACTCAGACGTGGGAACAAAGCTGCAATACTGGTCTGTGGCTGGAAGCCACTTCCGGGGCTTCTAGGCTCCCTGCCTGGGTGTAGACCAAGGCCAAGATAACCTTTTTAGACCTTTAATCCTACTTATTTTAACTACACATTTGTTATAGATTCATAGGATAATTAGACTGTTTAGGGAGCCACAGGTATCATTTGGATCCACCCTCATCATTCAAAGCATGGCCAATACCATACAATACATTGTTTTCCTGAGTAGTTTCTATTTTAGGCTTCAGTTGTGAGGACTGGAACTATTATCAATTTCGTAAGACTAGAAAGATAAGTGGATTGCAGTAGAATTTGAGGAAGAAGAAATGAGAAAGCATAATGAAAGCAATTAACAGGAAGATGGGGTTTTCAAGGAAGCTGTTATAAGTTCTTGTTTCTCCTGAAATATTTGCTTCTTAATGAAAACTTGAAGCTATTCCAAAGTATTCTGGAGTCTGGTTTTGCATTTCCCTTTGGAAGAGACCCTACCACACTGCTGTAATGTAACCACTAAAACTTCCACATCAGGAAGAGGCCAGGGGCAAAGTTGCCCTGATTTTTACACTGTCCCAGCACTGTGTTTTATTACTGCATCCCCTCAGGTCCCTTGGCTGCAAAAGATATCAAAGTCAACTTTCCAGATCTATTTTTACAATAATTCAAGCTGGTTTAATGCTTTTTTTTTTATATTTTCCATCTGTAGCACTTTTATGGTAGGAAGCCAATTATATTTGACAATGTAAAGTGGTCTGAGTTAATGGTAAACGTGTTAGTGGACCACATGTACATGTGAGGAGTATAAGCTTGATGTTATTCCTTGCATTTGTCCTATGCAGCTGAATATACAGGTTTTTTTCAGCTTGTTTGGAAATGTTGTTGGTACTATTTACTGCATTCCCATGTCTCAGTTTTACTTGAAGTAAATGTAAACAATAAATAAAATTATTGCTAAGGTTACTTTTTTTAAAAGTGGCTGTTATAATCAGAAAAGTGATGCTATAAAAATGATATCTCAGTGTTTCACATTTATTCTCCCTTAGTGACTTCTTCATCAAATGTGCTCATTTTGCAAGTCAAAACAAGATTCTCACTGGCAGTGCTGCAGCTCCACATGTTACTTGGAAAGCAGACAATATTCTAATCCTCTCTTTTTCGGTGATAAAGATTTCAGGATGAAAAACATACCCACCCATCTGGATGTGGTGCAGGAGGCTTTGGGGTTCTACTTTGCAGTGCAAGTAGCAGAAGATGTGTTTATAGTTAAATGCATGAAAACAATACAAAACCTGAGACAGGTACTTGGGCTGCCCTTTTGTGATTGTCTTTCCCATGGCAGTGCCTTGTCTCCAACAGCAGGCCTTGAGGTGTGGGAAGCATAGGCATTAATGGAGCTGTGATTTTGAATAAGCATAGCAATGTTTAAAATAACTGAAATCATATTAAGCAGTTGTCTTATTAGCCACCATCTCTAGTGAGCTGCCTGAGAGCTCAAGTCTAGATCTGGTTCAGAGGATGTCTCCTTCCCTCCAGTTAGTCACTGGAAAAGCAGTACAGAGAAAAATTAAATATTGCTAGAAAGGGACCAAGGCAAGTTTTAGAATCAGGAGTCAGGTCTTCTGTCCACCACCATCATAACACTGGTAAAAAACCAGGAATATCCCAGTGATTTTTAGGTCATAGTTTCTAGCAAACTAGTCAGACTCTTAGGATTCTATTTAGCCCTGAGTGATATTTTAACAGCAACAAGTGTAAATGTAAAAGCAGTCAAGGCTGTGTTAAAATTCTGTCTGTTGTGCTGGTTTCCATGTTTTCTTGTGTATGTTTTGGTATATATGTATAAGAACCAAGTGAATCCATAATCAAGGCTATAGATTGCTTTCCACCTTGAATTGTTTTCTACCTTCTTCAAAGCAGGCCTATGATTTCAGGTTTCTTGTTGGTAATCAAAGGTGAAATAGGAGCACTCCATTACTATACCTGAAAAAAGCATGGTTTGTTTATAGCAGATATGGTACACAGAGAAGCACTGCTGGAGCAGAGGCAGAAATAAGGCTGCTGTTAAAATGCTGCTTTGCCTCCCTTTACAGTATGTTAGATTGGTTTTTTCAAGGTTGCATATTTGGAAAGTATATTTATGGTATTAGCTGTTTCTTGATAAGAAATCGTGTCTTCCTGTTCTACATGAACAGGACCAGAACTGACTGCTTGTATGAACCTGAAAGTTTCTGTTAAAACAGTGAAGGGGAAAAAGAAAAAAAAAAAAAAAAGAAAAAAAAAAAAAAAAAAAAAAAGGGGGA
>JANIJG010008677.1:0-29007 GCA_024611175.1 Megaceryle torquata
TCTTTAATCTGAGGGTGATGGATCCCTGGAATGGGCTGCCCAGAGAGGTGGTGGAGGCCCCATCCCTGGAGTCATTCGAGGTCAGGCTTGATGGGGCTCTGAGCAACCTGCCCTAGGTAGAGATTCCCTGCTTGTGTAGGGAGGTTGGACCAGATGACCTCTGGAGGTCCCTTCCAGCCTAAAACATTCTAAGTTTCTATGATAAAATTAGTTGGGTCTTCCAGTGTGCTTTGTTTTGATTGGTATGTTTCAGTCTCTGCTTGCTGCAGATTAGGAGATGAGCACAGTCTATCAAGGGTTACTAAGCTTTGCTTTTGCATTTATATGTACTCAAACTGCAGGCAGAAATATGTCTAATTCTTAAATTTCATGTGTGACCTGACACATGTCTTAACTGGGAGATGCTTGTAAATTACTGATCCCAGAGGCTTTGTAGACTAAATTGGGCCATAGTGACATTTATAGAACCTTATAGGGTCCCATATTTACCTCTTCTGAACAGAAATGAGAGAAATTTTGTAACTAAATTTTTGGTGAACAAACAGGTGTGGGACCCAATTCACTCCCTCTAGCCCACCCCCCTCTGTAGGGTTTGTACAGGTATAAAAAACCACCAGAAGGTTTGATTCCACATAGTTGAGCTTACCTTCTTTTCCAGAGTTGCTGTTGGGCTTGACCTGAGGTTAGACTCTTTAAATACAATTCATTTCCTTTACTGCTGTCTTGTGAAAGATGCTGTGGTACTTAGAACTTGGCTGTGATTCCATAGATTTTGAATTTTTAGCAGATCAATGGAATTTGTAAATGCATCTTCCTGCATAAGTGCTATCTGAAAGATGGAAGTTCCTTTCTGGTGGTGTTGCTTTATAACAAAAATCCCAAACACTGAAACCATGAAAGAAAGTTTTTAAGGAAAGTTAAATATCTTGCTGTCTCCAGGAGGACACATGCATGAAAATAACTCGCAAGGAAGAAGCTGTTATGTGAAAAACAAAATGAAAACAAAATCCAAGGGGGAAAAAAAAAAAATCACAAAATCACTCTTAATGAGGAAAACAATGATGGGCTGTAACATTCACATTTATTAAGAGAAGATGAGTATGCTGAAGAGCCTTAGGAGAGCTCTTCCTTCCTTCCTGGTTTGTGTTTTATCTTCGGAAAGTTAACAGTTTGTGTTCTAACCTTGTAGAAGTATTTCACAGTATTGGCTAAGCAATAGTCTCAAATCTGTATTGCTACTAAATTGCTATATGTGTGCATAAGATTTTATAATTCATTCTTTCCTGTAGCTTAGTCCTTCTGCTTCCACCTCAGATGTCTAACTTCTTGCTAAGAAAAGTCCCTAAATTTTGGCAGTTGCTTTCTTCATGTTCCCCTCTGATACTGGTTCTTTAAAACTTAGGTGTCTGATGGATGAATCTCCCTGATTCTCTGATCTGATGTTCCCTCCTGCTTGTCTGGCAATGTGAACAAGTAGTTTTCTTCAACAGATCATAGTGGGAGGAGTAGCCAACACTCCAGATGATGTGCAGACCTATGCTTCTTGCACTCTTCTTGCATACAGCTTGAAAGAAGGCAAGTGGGGAACTGAGAAAGCACAAGACAAAGTGCAGACTGGACCTATCAAGGCTTGTGTGGCGTGGTTGCTGGAAAATGAATTCATTCAGGTTCTGGACTCAGGCAATGGTGTGAAAGGTAATGTTGGTGTTCTTCCCAGTGCTTAGCAGCTTGGAATCAGAAAATCTTCTGAAGCTGGGTAGATTTTCAGTGTAACTTCATAACAAAGACTTCTGTCCATTTTTGCTTATTTTTTAAAGAATTGTTTATCAAGAAGTTTTTAGCTTTCTGGAGGGTTTCTTTATATCTGCTTTAGTGGTTTTTTATGCAGGTATTCTTGGAAGGCCTCTCTCTGCACACTACCTCTAAGATGCATCCTAGTCTACAAATTCCAAAAATATCTTTAAACAAGACCTACTTTAACTGCAGGGTTTGTTCACATTACCTACAGACTATGATTTTTGTCTTTCTGAAGAACCACCAGTACATTCTAAGAGAATGCCAGTCTCTTCTAGAACTGCTTCGTGTACTTGATTGCACTTTTTCCTGATTTTGGGTGTTTTCCTAGGTTAAGGATGAGAGTCTTACAGTAATAATAAGAATCCCCTTTAAAGGTTAATTTCTCTTTCTTTCTTTAAGAAAAGGTGATAAGAGATATTTGATATTTGTAAGCAAGAAATACCCAAAATGATAACTCCTCATCAGGATGGCAGACAGGATTCCAGTGCTTTTTGCTCAAATAGCTGTCACAGCTGGTAGTCTGAGTAGTTAGAGTTAGCTTATGATCTGGCCTCTGGAAGAGGCCAGTTTAGACTTAGACAAATTTACACCTTTTATTGTTTCCATTTTCCTGTCATTAGAATGGAGAAATACGTTACTTCTTCCTGAAAAAGCCACCGGGGAAAATAAGTAAAATATATATCTATAAAATAAATTGCAACCTGAAAATGAGATATAAACTTGCACTTAAATGTTTCTCCTTGTGTTTGATTGGTTTTTTCCTGTTGTGTGTTTGTTTCATTTTGTCGTGTGTTTGTTTGTTTTAAACAGCAAAGGTTTATCATCCGACACATCTTGGTTCAGCTACTCTTTCCTCTTCTCTTTCACCAACTGAAGCCATGGAGATCTTTGCTGACCTGCAGCGAGCTATGAAAAGCTTTGTTCTGGAGAATGATCTGCATATTGTCTATTTGGTAGGTTCCTTATTCTGGTTTTTGTATTTTGTACTGCCAAAACTATAAGGAAAGGAGAGAAAGCACAGTGCAGAGTTCTCGAGGGCTTCCATGGACATAGGGGTTCTTTTGTGCTTTGCTTAGCTCACCCTTCTTGAAGGAAAGTTTCTAAATTGAATATACTTCAGAACTAGTCTATTCCTGTGGTGTTCATTGTGCAGGCAGGTGCCATCTAAGCCCATTGTTGTCACTCCAGACCTTGAAAGACTTCAGAACTTTGTAAGCTGGGTGTAGGATAATGAAAATTTTCCTGAGATGCTTGAAGTTCACGAAACAAATTTATTTTTGTTATGTGTTTAGGATCAGTAGGCTGCACCTCAGATTACTTTTGGAGGGTCAGAAAATCTTTGGGTTTTAACATCTATTTTGCCTACATAAAGCTTCGTCAAGTTACACGGCTTTCTTCCTATGGATGGGCCTTTCGTTGGTTCAGTATCAGTGAAATTCATCTCTCATTTAGTTTACTTGCCTGGTGATGCTGCCAGGGCTAAAGGAAGGATTGTGATAAATCTTCTGAGGGGAAAGTATTTCCAGGTTTCTCAAGAGTCATGTGCTTAGCTTAAAAAGCTAAGCAATGCTATTTAAGACCTTTGGAGAGGAAGCCATGAACCTGTGAAGCTTAGTGAGGAAACAAGATGGAGTTGCAGTGAACGTCATAGGATTCACAGCTGCCAGAGGCCCATCATGCAGTCATCATCTCAAATTTGACAGCGTTCTTTAGCCTCCTTAAGTATAAAGTGTATTCTCTGTACGAGGCTGATAAATCAAAGACAAAATCTGGGCATCGTGCCCGAAAAAAAGACATTCACTCCAAATAGAATACACTGGTGGTTACAGGAGTTGTTGAGCTAAAGGACAGGGGGAGGCAAGAGATTGAGGGTGCCCGTGTCTGCTTGCTGTATTCATTAGCCTAGTTAATGGCTGATACTGATAGCTTCATTTTTTTTTTTACCTATTAGTGTCCCATATGTACTCATATAGAGGACCACATTATAGTTTGTTCTATTTCTACTAGGCAAAATGGATTGTTTTGTATCATATGCCAGTGAATTTTTTCCTTGTTTGTGTCTCCAAAACAGGAAGAAAAAAGGATGAACTTTGTACATGTCCTAGGGTAGAGACAGTGATGGCAGTATATATTTTTTACCCTGTTCTTTTTAATTGCAGCAGCTTGTCTAATGTTATTTTAAATCAAATATCCCGTTGAACAAAATGTTCTTGAGATTCTCTTCCATTAAGCCAGCCTCAGCCACTTTCTTGCAAGTTTGTTAATTTTCAAGGCTGAAGGTTTGTTTAGTTTTTTTTTAAAAGAAATGCTCTCCATTTGTTCCTTATGGGCTACAGAGAAATAATCTGCTATAATGCTTTTTAATTCTTTTACACTTGAATATTTTACTTGCAAGACTGAATTCCAAGACCTTGTATTTTAGAAAAGTTGGTTACAACAAAAAAAAGCCAACATATTTGCTAGATTAGGAAAGGGATTTTCTTTAAACAGAAAAAAACCAAAACCAAATAAAATCCCAACAAACAAAAGGCAATCCTCCACCTTAATAACTCTTGTTTTTCTCAGCAGATGAAGGGTCATGGATGATTTGCACCTCTATAGGCATCTGGTATTCCATGTTACGTTAAATGCTCCCCAAAACCCATTAGTTATTTCCAAATAAATAATCTTGCAGTATATCAATACAGATATGAAGGTGTTTTGTCTCCTGAAATTGACTCGGTGCTGCCTGAGTGGTAACAGAATTGGTTTTTTGCCTAAGATCATGTGAATGCTCTGGATGGCTTTTTTGTTAGTGTTAATAAAAGCTGAGATTTCTTGTATTCCAGGTAAATGAAAGCTTCAGCAGTTTCTGTCAAAAAACTGTGTTCTCTCCTGCTTTATCAGATGCCATGGCAGTGGTTAGTGTGGTTGCTAGTCATTAGTGGTTTTAAGAGCTTGAAAGATATCTGTCAGTTTTGTTAAAAAAAGAAAAAAGTTCCGTTTGTTAACAGTGGATAAAGATGCATCTTAAAATTCCTCTAGTGGCTTGGATGTAAAGAGCAAGCTGACAAAGATTCCAAATTGTTTAATCATTAGAGTACCGATATGAGTCAGATCTCATCAGTACAAATAGTAAAAAAAACTGGGTTAGCAGCACTTTTACTTTCTTCATGGTTATGACTCAGTTCCTCTGAGTAGTGTGTAGGATGCTCTAACCATGTTCCCTGGGCTGTACTTTTGTTTACCCAGAGCTCTGTTCTGTTTATTTCTTTGAAATAGTTTTTTGCATTGTCTTATTCTCTTTAGGTCACCCCAGTGTATGAGGAGTGGACCACAATTGATTGGTACCAGTTTTTCTGTTTATGGGAGAAGCTGCCTGCCTCAATGAAACGTGTGGCTGAGCTGGTGGGGATTGAAGAAGGCTTTCTGGCACGCTCTGTGAAGGGTGGAATCATAGCAAAAACAGAGAAACAGCATAGACAAATGGCCATCCACAAAAGGTAGCCACAAATGGGTGTGACTGTGCAAAGAGGAGAGGCTATAACTTGTGGAGTGGACAGGCTCTCTGTGTCTCTTTTCAGGAACTGTCTCTCTTGCTGAGTGAGCTGGTAGCTTGGAGAACCCACACCTGGTCTGCTCTGGTTTAAGAAACGCTGCTGGCGCAAGATGTTTGTGCTGATGGTTTTGGAAGTCACATCTGTTTGTTTTGTGTGCTATGCTATAGTACCATTCTGTCTTATGCTATCACAGTGCATTTTGCCATGTACATAAATGTGCCCTGGATGATGATTTTATTTACATACATCCTTCTTCTACAGGTTCTTCACCAGTCTTGCCCTTCTGGATTTAATCAGTGAGGTTCCCTTAAGGGATATGACCAAGAAATATGGCTGTAATCGTGGCCAGCTTCAGTCCTTGCAGCAGTCTGCTGCTACCTATGCAGGTGAGTGTCTGGGCAAATAACCCCTAGGTTAGTCTGTTTTCTTTCCTTCCATCTATGGGGATAAGCTAGCCACAGAGTGGTACTGACAACGATCGGTCTTGTAAAACCACTTCCAGCTTTCTAGTTTACTCTGTGGTTGCCCCTGCTTTGAGATGGAACCACAGAGTGTGCTGTGGGAAGGGGGTCAGCTGAGTGGAATCAAGCAGCGCTGTAGCATGCTGAGGTCTGTGGAAATCATGCCTGTACTGTGCAGGAATACAGTTTGCTTAGTGCTAAACAGGGAAGTAAATACAAGTCAAGTCCATTGTGAAGCTTTGCTCTATCGGGAAAGAGCATCTTTCAGCATGCGTAAAGTTTGGGGTGTCTCAGATTTATCATGGCTTTCTCCTCATTGCAGAGTTAATTGGCCAGAAAGTACAAGGTTATAGTTTTCCAAACAGCCTGAGTAGTTTCTGGGTCATTTATCACCAGATAACAAGAGGTCAGATAGCTGTCTGTTAACTTCCTTAAGAGGGTTGTGTAGGAGTAGAAGTAACAGCCCACCACGTGACTGAGGTATTTTTATTTTTCTATTGCCTAAGTCCTCCATTACTCCCTAAGTGCATCTTCAATTTTTAAGACAGTTTTAGCTCAACATGAAAAACCCTATGTGTGGGTTGCAGCATGAGTCAAAGCCCTAAAATGAAAAGGTCATGCCAACTGATGCAGAGGGGTTTAAATTAATTCTGGTAGTATAAATAACTTTTTGCTGCGACAGTTTTATAATTCTCTATTCCCATTGTTAATAATTTTCACAAAGGTAATTTGGGAAGTAAAATGAACTCTTGACATGACATATACTTAAGAGAGATGATAAAAGTTGTATTCTATAATCAGGGTAAAAACAGTGAGGGTTGTCATGTCTTTCAGTTATTTTCATATTCTGTAGATGCAATCTGTGAGTGAGAAACTGTCTTTTCACCACTCTTTTCCTCCTCCCCTATGCTGGGGACTGCAGTTGTAACCTTTATCGTAGGCTTTGCTACCTCCTATTGACGCTCTCTGTAACTGAAGTTCTGATAAGAGGAGAGATCAGTGCTGGCTTTCTTCAAAGATTTGTGACTTCTCTTATTGCCTCTCATCCCCGTCTTCTTCAGGGCATTTGGTTCATAGGGCTCCCATCACATTACACGATGCCTGTGCATCACACTTTCAAGATTAGCATCTTGGAAAAAGCAGTGTCATTCAGAATTTCTACCTCACTGATAGACTAGTTGATTCTAGATTGAGTTCTGTGAGACCAACTTGTAGTCATGGCTATAATAAATATGAATTAGTTTCTGTTAAGAAGGGTGAGAAATGTAAAGTGAATGCCTCTTCAGATAATGGGGAAAAATGAATCCAGCTTAGCAGAACTGGAGCTGGAGTTAAGACGTTGATGTACTTTCTGTGTTCCAGGAATGGTAACGGTTTTCTGTAATCGACTGGGTTGGCACAACATGGAGCTGTTGCTCTCCCAGTTCCAGAGCCGCCTTACCTTTGGGGTTCATAGGGAACTCTGTGACCTGGTACGAGTGTCTCTGCTGAACGCGCAGCGTGCTAGGACGCTTTACAACGCTGGCTTTGTCACAGTGGCTGATCTTGCTAAAGCCAGTCCTGATGATGTGGCAACTGCTCTGAAGAATTCAGTACCATTCAAAAGGTGAGAAAGCAGTAAGTCTAGAAGTAAAGGAGTTTGAAAGGTGAAGGATTACAGGATGAAACCTGTAATAAAGTATGGCAACCTTTTGGGAATTGGTGCCAAATATTAGTTAGAAATGACATGTTAGGACCCTGTGACTGATCACAGTCATTCCGTGATGGTTTTAAAATTAATAAAAGCACCTTTTATTTGCAGTGTAACTCTGTGCAACCTAAATTTTCATCATCTTCCTCTTTCCGGTGCGCACTTTAGTCCTGGGTGAATTGTTAATGCGTTCTGGAGACCTGTTGCTGCCTCTAAAAGGCAGGTCCCCCATGTCATCAAATGAGTTGATGATTACTGTATTTTGAGATTTTTGTATTTGAGATTCTTTTGTGATTTTTCATGTTAGTGCAGTGACAAGTTTCCTTGATCAAGTACCTGTTGGACTGTGCCATGACACCTGTCTGGTTAATGCTTTTTTCTTTCAAAGGAGTTTTTTTTCAAAGAAAGTTTCCCTTCTTTGGTAAACAGTGCATGGAGGAGGATTGATTCAGTCCTGGATCTTGCCCTAAGAGGGAGCTGGGACACATCTGGGGTACACGTTTAGACAAAGAAACCTGGGAAAGCTCCTGGGATATGCAGTCAGTAATATCTTTCATCAACATCAACTCACCCAGAGAAAACTGAAATAGTTATTTCCTATTAAGTGCATTCTATTTTGGGTACAGTGCTTCTGTGAAGCTAAGAAGCTGTGAAGCTAATTGAAATGAGAGCTGAGCAGAATAGTGCCAGCTCCTTGTGGTGTTTGTTATTTTCTCCATGAATATTTACATCTGTCTGTTACCCTTCCCATAGTGTTCGTAGGGCTGTGGATGAAGATGAAGAATCTGCAGAGGAGCGTCGGACTGTGCGCAGCATCTGGATGGCTGGAATGAAAGGCTTAACTGAAAGAGAAGCAGCTTCCCTCATTGTGGAGGAAGCCAGGGGACTTCTCCAGCAGGATTTGGCACGGATGGGAGTGCAGTGGAACCCAGAGTCTCTTCTCGAGACTGATACATTGTCTACGATCAGCAGTGAGTCAGAACTGGAAGACAGGCTACATAGATCAAATGGAGAGCAGTCCTCTGAATCTTCGAGGATGTTAAACAAAAAAGGGTGCAGAATTCACCATCGTAACAGCTTTGGTTCTCAGACTGGAAACTTAGCAAATATCAAAAAGGGATATAAAAGGCGGCTAAGCAGTAGTACAGAAAACTCCAGATTTGAGAGTGAAGTCCCAGGCAGGAGACAGGCTCAAGCAGAGGAAGGCAATGATGATAGTGTGCACAGTGCTAGAAAACGGCCAAATATGTGCAGAGATAATGAGAACACAGAAGGAATTTCTCTGGTCAAAACCAAGATGGATTCCAGGAGAGCAATTCCAGAACTCCCTACTGAAAAAGGGAGACCACCGACATTGAGAACAAAATCTTCAGCCTCTAGACTGACAAAAAGTACGGACATGCATTTAAACAGGACTAGGAGAAAAAGTGCTGCTTCAAAACTGCAGAGGTCACTTCTTGAAGATTCAACTAGATTTGTCACAGACATACAAAAGCCACCTGCTTTCCACCACACTGTCTCTACAGATAATTTTTTTTCAGATCAAAACAAGAAGGAATTTATAGAAATGACATCTGTAACTCATAAAGCCTTAAATTCAGTACAGATGGGGGGAATTAATCTTGGGAGGAAAGATGAAATGAAAGGCTTCTTTACAGAGCCTACCACCACTAATGAAGCTAAGGGGAGAGCATGTTTTCAGGCACCTGCTACGTTGCGGAGTGCTCCACACATCCATGTGGAGACACCTGGTATTGTAGGAAGTCTAGTAATACCTGGTAGTGCCAGGACACAGAGAAATGAAAATACTGATGATAAGCAGAATAAAATAAATAAAATGCAAACATATGTGAGCTGTGCTGAGATGATAATTAGTAAGCAGCAGATGGCTTTAGATGCAGATCATGGTAATGTAACTGCTAGCTGCTTTGGAAGTGGCCATGTCCATCGTGGCAGCAGGATACAGAAGCCTGTGCAATTTTGTCTTGGTGAGGATAAATCCTGTCATATTCAGATTGAGAATGATGGCAAAAATGGGAGCAAACAGCCCAATGGAATATTGTTACAAGCTGGAGCACTGCAGAAAGCCAGCAGTTATCCTAAGGATTTTCTGAAAGACTCTCTGGTAATATCCAGAGGTGTTTGCAATGCAGATGGTATTCAGAATGGCCCATCCTCTGACCTGTTTTCTGACTCTAGAGACTTTGAAGACAGCTTCCAGTTGGATACTCAAACTGAGATTATAATAAAACAGGAGGGAGCAGCTGGAATCACAGGACAGCAGGGAATACAAGGTTCAGAGCTGGAAGCAATACCAGGGCAGGAAATCTCAAAGAAACTAAGCACTTCAGGTACTAAAAATGCTACTGATGAAAGGCTGGCTGCAACAGTTAGGAAATTGGGCTTATCGAGTCTTATCGCAACAAATAACATCACAAAAAACACAGCACAGCACCACAGTAATAAAGTTTTGGAGTCTGGAGGCCTTAATTTACAGCCTGTAGTGAAGGAAATAGAATCTGCACCTTGCCTTAAAGAAAGTGATTTCTCCTTGACCGACTCCCAGCTACACAGTTTCCTACAAGATTACCAGACTCAAAATTCAGTGAAAGGGAAGAATGTGTCCAAAAACCTCAATAAAGCAACCTCCCCTTTTGGTAGTGAGCACATTGTACAAGTAGAGTGCAACCCTGTCCCCGAAACAAGCCTGAATATGAGTGATAGCTTGCTTTTTGATGATAGCTTCAGTAATGTCAGCGACCTTTCAGCTGTTCACATCACAGAAGCTGACAGAAAGGGCCCTGTGGAGAAGCAAGAGGCTTTGTTTCCTCCAGATGGCCTCGTGCAGAACCTAAGGCCTGTTCAGAATAAATGTGATGTCAGTGGCAATCAGAAAGAGCAGGAGGATCCTGCGCAGTGTAACAATGTGTCTCTAGCATTCTCTGACCTCATAGCTGAAGTTTTAGATCATGCAAACTCCCCGTCTTTTCTGGAAGATCTGCCTTCTACATTTCATGCTCAGTTGGGATTAAGAAACCCAGGGATTTGTAACAGTGACCCCAGACCAAAGGGTTTAGTAGGACATGAAGGTGAAAAGCTCCAGAGAAGCCAGCAAGCTTTAGACAAGAAGACCAATCCAGTGGTGTGGACTGACCACTCATTTGAGCTAAGCCCAGGATTACAGGATGTGCTAGACAAATGGCCTAGTCCCTCAGGCACTGAACCAGTTTCAGTAAGCTCCTGTTTGAAAGGGAAGTTAGTTGCTCCTATTGATAATCAAGAGCCAGATCCAGTTTATGAATCTGACTGTTGTCAGCCAGAGCCTTTGCCCAATTGCCAGGATTTAAAAAGCTCTTTCAAGGTTAAAGAAACTGAAACAGAAAACTCAGATCTTCAGAAAACAAACTGTATGACACTTCCACTCAAGGGAAGCAAGAGAACATCCTGTCCTCCAGCAGATAGTAATAACGGCTTTATTCCTCCAACACCCCCCCAAGAGCTTTTTCCAAAGAATTCTGTTTCTTTCACTGTGAAATCTGCAAGGAAGAGACAAGTCACCTGCATGAATGAAGGGCAGCTGATTCAGCCACAGCAGAATAGCGAGGGCAACGCAGAGCAGCCCGTAAAACCACTCCAGATCCATCTTGGGAGCGTAGATCCAATTGAGACTGATGAGATAAAAGATGATTCCACTATAGACCAAGGCTTTTCACTGCAGCTGTCTCAGGATGTTTTTCCACTGATTCCCTTAAGCGCTGAAAGTTTCACTATTATTGATGTAGCAAGTGACAAGGCACTTTTCCAGACTTTTATTGCAGAATGGAAGGAGAAAAGCAGATTCTCCATCTCAGTGGCATGCGAAAGAACAAAATGTCTTCTGTCTCCCAAATCAACGATTGGCAGCAAATTCAAAAAAGGTCAGTTCCGTGTTCCAGCACATTATTTTGTGAACAGCAGGGTGGTGTCTTCAGCTTAAAGCAGGAGTAGAGGAGGAAAGGGTTTGCAAAAAAGGAGGAAAGTTACTGATATTAATTGGACATTGTCAGTCTCGGTAAAGCAAAGGAGCTGAGTGTTGGTACAGGATGGAGAATTGGTGTCAAGCATTTCATCGGTAGGCCTTGGTGGTAGTAATGAAGTGTTAACAGCTGCTTTGTACATGAGAATATCTAAATATTCTTAACATTCCATTGTGGATCTAATTCTGAAATGGGTCTGAGTTGTACAGTCCATTTATTATGCCTGTCCTTCCATGTCATGAACAAGTTGTAGTATATTTTAAAATTAATAATGTATTTAACAGTAAACTGTACAGATTGTTCAGAGCCTCCACTGAGTGGTGTTATTTATGGGACTGCCTCTAAAGCAAGGTTAAATATTTCTGAGTTTGCAAAAAGTAAACTTGCTTTGATGTATCCATGAGTGAAATCCGGATCAGTCTCTGGGGTGTTGCACTACTGCTTCCTTTTTTTTCTACAGAAGTATTCACGTGCTGCATTTTTCTGCTGCTGCTGAACATACTCTTCCTTTAAAAATTACAAGATCAAACAGAATTAGATTCTTTGCTGTCATACTGCCATAACAACAACAGCAAAATTTCTTAACTATCAAAATACATTTTTGACAGACAAATGTGAAATGTTTTTCACAGTGGAAAGAGGGAATGCATTTCTGTCTCAGCTCTTGGAGATTACTAGGGAAGGCCAGAGTTTTGCAGGGATGCTCTATGGGTGGTTGTTTCTGTTAAGAGAAAATGTTAATATTCTAAACTTCCCCCTCAAAGAGAATTACAGACATTTTTTTTCCCTATAAATAAAAATGAAGGTATATATTCACTTTTAAAAATTTTAGGCTCAACTGTATGTATTTACATTTTCAGGATCCAAACTCTTCTGTATTTATGGATGCAATTTTATAATTGTAACTTAAAAATTATTCCTTTAGTAAGTTCTCCTCAGTGGATGCAAGTTAAAGATGATGGATTTCCTGTCCAAGGCTGTGAAGACATCTTGGTGGTTGGACTTGCAGTGTGTTGGGGTGGAAAAGATGCCTACTATATCTCTTTGCAGCAGATACAAGACGAGACTGGTGAGTGAGTGGACAGACTGTGCTGTTACATGACACTCAGTTTCAAGAAAGTACCTTCAGCAGATACATTCTTGGAAGTGTTTTGAGCGTCCCAAACCCATCTCAGCTGTGACGGAAGGATTTAGCCAGTCTTAAGTGTTGAACATCCTTGAACATGTTGCTGTGGCTACAGCCATGCTGTTATATAATAAGGCCAGGTAATTACCTCAAGCACTGGACTGCTGAGCATGCATATGGCAAAAATGTTAGCTTACTCCTATGTTCTCTTTAGCTTTCTTGCTTTTCTCTTTCAACTTCTTCAAATTTTTGCTCTCCAGAGCAAATCTGACACTTGAATGCTGACATAATCCAATCTGTGCTCCATGGGCTCATTGCTAGGGTTTCTTTCCTGACTCTCCTCAGTTTAGTAGTACAACACATCATGTTGCTTTTGTGAGTCTTGTCAGGTTTGATAAAATAGGTAATATCAATACAGGTTTATTGTTATTTGTTCACAGTCCAGCTGTAGGTTTTGTGCTTTGGGTGGTTGCATTCAATATTTTTCTCTTGCCTTCCTCATCACGCAGTGCATAAAAAAGATAATTTTTGCTTGTATTTTCTGCTTTAGGAATCAGTTTGAGTTTGGCACCGCCACCTTTGGACAAAAACCTATCTGTAACAGAGAGACTGCATCATCTGCAGCAGTACCTGCAGAAGAAGCCCAAGCAGGAGCGCTCACTTGTCATGTATAACTTCATTCAGCACTACAAGACTCTGGTGATGGCTTGTGGCATCTCCTTGGAAGGAAGTTTTGAGGACCCAAAGGTTTGCAGCATTAAGAAATTTAGTTTGGGTAAAACTACTAGTTTCAAGACACTGGTGGCAAGAAAGGAGTGACTTCTGGTACTTCAATTATTTAGATATTAATATGCACGTCTGTCAGGGGAGTTAGTGTAATTTTCTTACAGTGGGAAATCTAGAGCAGTATCTAGAGGATGGGAAATCTAGAGCAGTATCTAGAGGAGACCTCTCTTGCTATGTGTGTTCATGTTGCCTGTAAGAGAAACAGGAGGTTTGGTGATAGGTCAACACATTAATTGGGGAACTTCTGGAGAGGGTCCAACAGAGGCTGTGAGGATGATTAAGGAACTGGAACATCTCTCTGCTGAGGAAAGGCTGAGAGACCTGGGGCTGTTTAGCCTGGAGAAGTCTGAGAGGGGATCTTGTTAATGTTTATAAAGATCTAAAGGGTGGGTATCAAGAGGATGGGCTCTGTCTCTTTTCAGTGGTGCCCAGTGACAGGACAAAGGCAATGGGCACAAACTAGAACACGGGAGGTTTTATCTAAATATGAGGAGAAACTTCTTTCTCGTGAGGGTGACAGAGCCCTGAACAGGCTGCCCAGAGAGGTTGTGCAGTCTCTTATGGAGATATTCTGTGCAACCTGCTCGAGGTGAACCTGCTTTGGCAAGGGGTTTGGACTAGATCTCCAGAGGTCCCTTCCAACTCCTACCATGTGTGATTAATCTTTCATGCCTGGTTGCTTGGGTTGGGAGGATGAGGTTAAATCTCTCCCCTGTCCCAGTGGACAGGGCTGAACTCTTGCTGTTATAAGAAGCTTGGGACTAAAATGGCAGAAGTACTGCTGGTCAGCAGAAGCTTTTGTAAGCTTTTTGTTTACCTGCTATTTGTATGGACCACCTTACTACCAGTGTTTTCTCAAAACAAACCAAAGTTTACATGTAATCTTAAAAGGTTCAAGTACCATTTGTAACTCAAAACACTAGACAGAGGTAAAAGCACCTTCTTATCCTAGTGAGGAAAAGCTCTAGATGCATAAAAATTTCTAGTGTTGATTTTTCAAAGCTTGCAGCACACATGGTCTGAGCAGTGTCATGGCAGTATCAAAGTCTGCAGGTAAGTAGCTAAGGTATTCAACACAAGGGCAAACTTAGCTTTTCATACCAATACATAGTTTTAGGATAAAATTAAACAACAATAAAAGTAGCACCTTCCCCTGTACTGTTCCATGTGTTAAATGGAGTCATACTCATGCTTGTTTATTTTAGTGATGCAATGAATATATGCATATATATCCCTCATATATTCACCTCCTCCCCACCCCCTAGGTGTGTGTATATATATATATATATATATATGTTTTTTACCTTCTGTTTGCCTGGCTGAGACAATGCAGAAAACCCTATTTAGACATAAGAATTTGAAATACAGCTATAAGCAAAATTGCTTTGAAGACAGTGGGGAGGTATGAGGCTTACTAAGAATAAAATTTACCTTGCAGAATTCTTGGTACTGGTGCTGGTGTGCAAAAAATAGGAGAGCTCAGCTTGACTAATATTCTAGATCAACAGCAACTCCTGATTATTATAAAGTCACTTTTAAGATTAAGCACCTTTTGATCCTGATTTTCATATTTAATGCCCTTTGTGTTAGGTTTTAGTAAATGAAAAAAACCCGAGGACAACACTTTGAGATGTTTTTAGTTGACAAAAGGGTAAGGTTTTCAAATATGCAAAATTAACTTGAATGAAGCTTTTCAATGAGCTATGCCTTCTTGAAGCTTCTGCCTGAAATCATGCAACTTTTCCACAAATTCTATCAGTCTGCCTGCCAAATCAAGTAAAATAATCTCCACTGTAACCTCGCATTAACCCCCAGTTAAATATTTAGATTGTATTATGGCAAAAATGGAAAAAAAGGTTTCATGGAGGTCTCCCCTTTTTTTAAGGTGGCGTGTTGGCTGCTTGATTCTGGCTCTAAGGAACGTACACTTCACAACATGGTAACTAACTTTCTCCCCAACGAGCTACCTCTACTGGAAGGGGTAGGCACTGGCCAAGGGGTGCAGAGCCTGGGGCTTAGTGCCAGCGAAGATCATTCCGGGCGGTACAGAGCAGCAATAGAGTCTGTGCTAACCTTCAATGTCATGAACGAACTCCATCATGAATTACAGAAGGAAAATCTGACAGGTAAAGAGAGCTCCTCCACTTTGGTGGCAAAAATGGAGGGTAAGAGTAGTTGTGCTGCCATGGGATGAATGATCTGTGGAGAAGAGAGGAGATTTGGAAGTTCATATAAGTGTATTCTGTGGCAAAATGTTCATTTGTTAAGAGGAAACTTCCCTTGGAAGTAAATCTCTTTTGTCAAAAAAAAAAAAAAAGGATTAAATTTTAAATGAAAATATAGTTTTTATATCACAAATACCCAATAGTTCCATTGGTTAAGGCACTTGCAGAATCTGTTCTAAGTTTCTGAATCAAGCAGATCTCTACCTCCCAGGTGAGTATCCTGGTCATTGAGACTTGTGGGTCTGTCTATGGTTTCTCGTGAACATTTTCAAAAGCTTTTGCATTTCCTTGTCAGAAGCAATTCCTAAGATCCTCAGATGTTTTCTGAAGGCTATTTCTTGGTCTTTGGATTGCCCATATAGCACTGCAATGTATGTGTTGTGTCCACGAAATTTTTGTGAGACCATAGTGAATGATGCCTTATGTTTGCACTAATATTTGCTGAATGCTTCTCTCTGTTTAAAAGCAAGCAAACAAAAAAACCCCACAACTCAAAGCAGGTACATGTTGGTGGGATTTATGATTGTTTCCCCTGAATTGTATCTGAAGCCCAATAGCTCAGCCGAAGTCCAGTCTCACTGAGGATTTTTATTGCAAGTTTACCACATCATTTATGATTGTGACAGCTAATCCTTAGAACTTTTAAAAAGATGAGGATGGTGGAATGAAAGCTCATCAACTTAGAAAGTGTTACATTAAGCATGTCTGTGATTTATAAAATGTTGATGTACTAAGAGATGTGTGTTTCTTAGGAAAAAAAAAATTGACAGCAGTTGTTATTCTCTTAAATACTTTTGTGATAAAAAGTTCTGAAATACTTCTTATTCTGAAATATATCTTACTATGAAATATTCCAGAAGCAAAAGTATTTAATCTGAATCTGTATTAAAAGATTTCTGCATGTCAGGACATTCAGGATTTTAGAAACTGAGGATTCTCCATTTGTTTTTTTATGAGTCTGTTGATCTGCAGTTGAGCTGGTTTTGATGAAAGTTTTTCTTGGGGTTTTCACTTACTGCAGATGTATTTTCTAAAGTGGAGATGCCAACCCATTATTGCTTGGCTTTGCTGGAGCTGAATGGCATTGGTTTCAGCACAACAGCGTATGAAACCCAGAAACAGGTCATGCAAGCTAAACTGAGTGAGATCGAGACCAAGGCGTACCAGCTGGCAGGCCACAGATTCTCCTTGACCAGCCCTGATGACATTGCAGAGGTATGTGAGGGTTAGGGTGGGAGGAGAAGAACTTTATAAGAAGTTACCCTCAAGAGGCTTTTGTTTAAACTTAAGAAAAAAACAACCTTCTTGGGTAGACTGCATGTAAAGAAAAGACAAAATGCAAATAGAACTCTGCTCAGAGTTGATTTGTCTTTACACTCCTCCTGAGCTTGCTGCCTGCAAGGTGATGGGCATCTCCTGTTTGGTACTCATCATTCTGATTTCTGCTAACTTTAGCAGAAATAAAGAAGGTAGAAGTGGAAATAAGCATGCTGGAAATAAAAACCATGTGGGAATAAGCATGTCATTTGTATAGGACCTTGGCTTCTCATGGCTGATGAGATGATCTGCCAGATGGCTTTTGGAATATTTTGATTGAATGGTGCAGGACTAGATAAGATTTTTTTGCAATACCAGTATTCTGCACAAGAGAAGTGATCATATGGTCTAAGAATAGTTGTATGGAATAAGTTGCATTGTTAGCCTTGTCCCTATACAGGCATGAAAGAGGAGGAAAGTCAGCTTTACAAGTTCTGAATCAACTACTGTCCCATTTCAAGAACCTGGATAGAACTGGTTTGGGTTTTTTTTAAAGCCTCAGAAACTGCTTTCAATGTAAATTAGCAATACTTTTTTCCCGAAGGACTTTGCTATGTATTTTTAATGTACATTACATGGAATAACAGAAATAGATTATAATTTCTGTGCATCATTTTTTCCTTTTTTTTTTTTTTTTTTTTCCTTTTTCTTTTCTCTATACTTGCTGAGGAGCTATAGTTTTTATGGGAATAGTCAAAATTTGCAAGCAGTCATCACTAAAAGAAGTTCCACAGATACATTCCTCCTGTGTTTCAAATCCAGAAGGTTTGCTCAGTGACAGCAGCCAGAGTTAGAACTGAAATAATGCTTGGCTCCAATTTCACTCTGCTTCATGGAAAAAGGGAAGGATATTTTTTTTTTTCTTCTGAAATGCTGTCCTCTGAAGCTTGTTTTTCATGTGGAAATTTTGTTAGGAATCATGTAAAGTATCTTAGATAGGTTAGTAGAGCTTTACCCTTCTGTTAGTAAAACTTTTGTGCTACAAAAATGTGTGAGAGAAAAGCTTCTATTGCCTTCTGCCAGCTGTGTAGTGAAACATAATAGCTGCTGAATAGTGTATAATGCTACATAGAACCATGGAATGAAAAATGAAGTAGTGTTCTGTCTGTGAACAAGTGAGCATATACTTAATTTTCCAGCTCTTGGCAATTTTATAGAAAAAACCCTAATGTTCTGGCTATTTTATAAAAGGTATTTCTGACCATCTCCCTCTGTCCCGGTCGTGTGGCTCTGAAGCCTGCTCCCTGCTAACACTTCCTTTTTTCACCATTGTTAGTCCTTTTTCACCACTTTTAGTCCTCTTAACATCACATTTTATTACAGTTGACTGTCAGCAGTGACCTCACTTATTGGATGGAGTTAATTACCTTTTCTAAAAACATACCTCTGAACTCAGAGTTACAGCGTTCAGAAAATGAGATTTTAGATTGCATTTTGTAGTTAATTAAAATGAGAGGGAATGACTTTGATAGCAGAGATCCTTAGTCAGCTTTTTAATTACCTGAAGCATTCATACTGTCCTTTGTTTGGAACAAACTGTTTAAGTGCTCACTTGTTACTGCTTTTCTTCTGGGAGTAGCATGCAAGATTTGAAATGCTGGCCTCTTTCAGGTTTTATTCCTGGAGCTGAAGTTGCCACAAAATGGAGATTTGAAAGTTCAAGGGAGCAAGAAAACTCTGGGTTACACCAGAAGAGCAACTGCTAAAGGAAACAGAGTTAGGCTGAGCAAACATTTCAGTACAACCAAGGTACAGTAAAGTCTGGTTCTAGTCTGAAGGTGACTAAAAGCATCTCACTCTTACTTCACTTAGCTGCTGCTTGGATACATTGCAGTTAGGTACACTGACTGAAATGAAAGTAAACTTTAACTACCTTTTGCTCCTCCACTTACCACTGGAAATTCAAACTGGATTCAGCTTTGTCTATTAGCAGATTTATTAACTCCTCCTGCTCTCCTTAAGCCTGAGTGTAGTGAGGACATGACTGTAAATAACAAGGTTCAATAAGAATAAATTAGACAGAATCTGATTTCCTAAACCACATGTAAGACCAAAATAGCACAATAATTTTGTAAAGCCAATAGCAGAAGAATTTTTCAACATCAACTTGAAAGATACTTAAATACCATGGTGATTAAATACAATATTTTCCCTGTCTGCTACACTACCATATCTGTGTTTCGTGCTTCAGAAAATCTGTCTTCAGAAAGGCTGATCTGATGGCTTATCAAATTTAGTATATCATAAGCCTGATATGTGAAGGCTATTGACATGCTTGCCAGTTGATAAATATTGTGGAGCTGCTTGAATACCAACTGCTGCAGGCTAATGGATCCTCTTGCCAGACAAGTGATATTAGCAGATATCTATGTTCCCTGTTTTCAGGACTCATTAATCTGCGTTGTTTTCTTAGTTTCACCTTGTTCAGTGTAGTCGGTGCTTGGAAGACAAGTATTGATTTGTGAAACTCAAGTGGCAGTGAGGATGTGAGTGTGGTGGTGGTGCCAGAGCAGGGAGCAAGAAGCAAAGTGAGAATTTCCTCCTTTTGTGATGTGGAGGGATGAGGCTGCAGCTGCCTGCTGCGTACAAAAAAATTGTTATTTTGAGAAGTGTTTGCATGCCACTGTCTTTTGAAATTGATTTTAGTCCCTTCATATTTCTGATTTAGCTGAAAGGATTTGATTGCTAGTGCTCAGCTTTGTCTTTCGAGGAGCATGGTCAAGGGCTTCATTTTATGTGTTTCTACTGTACGGATAAGAGAGAGCAGGGAGAAAAATATGCAAGAAGATGGAGGAGGAGCATTAACACTGGGCAAGAAGAGACAACGTAGGTGACCTATGGCAAGTGATCCTTCATTTGATCATTCCAGGTGATTTAATGGCTGATGCACATTAAGAGTGGTGTTGAGGATGCAAAAGTCCAAAGAAAGGTGATTGCCACCTTGTAATAAAACTGCATCCTGTGTCTTGTGGTGCTTTGATGGCCCAGGTGTAGGTGGTATAAGTGGAGGGGATATCCATTTAACTCTAAGAGAGTGACACTGGAAGCTCACTGTGAGTGAAGGAGTGGCTTTTTCCTGCAGAACTGTAAACCCATTATTTATAAAGCTTTAGAGGCAGTTGATTATAGCTGTGCCTTTTTCTCCCCACAAGGATGTTCTGGAGAGATTAAAGATACTTCACCCATTGCCAGGGCTGATACTGGAATGGAGGAGGATCAACAATGCCATTACTAAAGTGGTGTTTCCACTACAGAGGGAAAAGCGATTGAATTCTGCACTGGGAATGGAAAGGATATATCCAGTCTCACAGACTCACACAGCTACAGGTAATGAAAGGCCTGCAAAACCCTCACTTCTTACTGATGTTTATTTTTTGGTTTGGTTTAGTTTTGTTGTTTGGTGGGGTTTTTGTGTGTGTGTGTTGGCACAGCTTTTCTGTGGAGAAAAGATAGGAAATCAGGCCTGTGCTATACTTCAACCAAATGAAAATACTGAAATACCTATTTCATGTGAATCTGCCCTAAAAGTCTAGATGTGTTAAAATAGCTTTTGTGTTCACCAAGCAATATTATTCATTTCTTGTCCATACTGCCATGTAAATCTCTGACCCCAAAACAGGTTCTGGATTTGAGAGTTTCTTTTTAGTAATACAGAAATGCTGCAGTGGAAAACTCCTCAAGCCCATTAAGCACAATTTATTTTTCCTTTTAATTTTTTTCAGTGATCACGTCCTGTCCTACCCTCCTGCCCCTTGCTTTTTGGAGATGCAGATGTGTGTTCAGCTGGGTTAAACTAGACGGACTCCTTTTGGCCCCTTACTTAGTTCTGTCTTTTCTTCCTTCTCAGGTCGAATAACCTTCACAGAACCAAATATCCAGAATGTGCCAAGAGATTTTGAGATTGACATGCCAACTGTGGTTGAAGAAAGCCCACCCTCCCAAGCCCATGGAAGTGTTAATTTTCGTGCTGTTTCTGGGGGCAGGTGGGAGGATCTTGGCAAAACTTCTACCTACTCTTCTGATCTTATTGTAGCTGTCAAAATTTCTCTTTTCTGACTTCACCTCTGGTTGCAGTCATGTCAGTGTGACTTGTTACTCAGTGTTTCTCTTACAGTTTCAGGGAAATAAATAGCTAAAAATCAGTGGCACCCAAAAGACCTAGTAATACTAACAACATGTGGCTCCATGCAGCCACTTACTCGTTGAAATTCTTTATGAAATCCTACAGTGAGATTAGGATTATGGTCCCAGCTCTTGGATGTAAAGGCTGTGTATGAAAAGTAACTAAACTGAAGTTAGGATCTACTTTGTAGAAGAAGTGGAAGAAAGTTCATCTGGTTTATGCTGTGCAGCTCCTCGTGGGAGTTTTCATTCTTGGTTAATTTCGTTGGTGATAATGAAGCAGAAAAAGATTTCTAAATCTGTTTTTTGTTAACCAAACACTCTATTTTGACAGCATTGCATGCCAGTGCTTGAACAGTTGTGTGGAAGTCTGGTGAAATATCAAGGTGGATCTTTTAGCAGCTAGCTTGTCAATTCTGGGACTTCATACTTGGTGGTGGTTTTCTGTCCTTTCAAGTACTCTTTCCATTCAGGTTCTTGTCCCACATGTGTCACCTGAGTGACTTTTATAACCTTTTTTTCCCCCATAGCTAGATGTGAGAAATTTGAGAAGTTTTTGGCTCTTCTGTCTCTTTTCCTACCACCATGTTTCTAACATTCTTGAGCCTTGAGTAGGTCATGAGAAGAGAGCCCAGGAGAAGCACTATATCCCTTAGTTAATCAGTCATGATGTTAGGAAGATGGGCAATCCTAAAGTCACAGAAATGCCTGCTTGCACAAAAGGAGCTGTTTTGCAGCCTAAGTCTGCTAGGCCTTCCAAACATTAGTCCAAACTGTCTTTGATCATGGTAATTACTATTACTACCCCTTCCTCTTGTAAGAAGCTTCTAACCAAAGGAGGGTAGCTAAATTAGGTCGTGGTACAAAGCCCTTACTCAACAACTAAATTGGGAACCTTTGCTGGGCAATGTGATTCCCCACAGTTCCCTTATGTTGTCCTCATCTTTATTTCTTTTGAGAATTTATTTCTGTGATTTTTGTGCCATCTTTCACCTCCTTGATCCCTACCACCCCTGAATGACAAGATCTAAGAAGAAAATGAAGTGCACAAAGGAAGAGAGCATGATGTCTTTTCTGTGCTTTGCTGAAACCAGTCTCGATCTCCGAAATACCTTTTCATTCTGATAAAGAAATTGCTCAAATGCCTGACCCAAACATCAAGGATGTTTAAATGCCTTTCGACTTCCAGTGAAGAACTCGATGGGCTGGCTGGTAGATTGGTGCTGATGCGAGTAGGTGGTGTGAACGGTGTCACAGCTGTGCACTGTTCAGTGGCTGCACTGAGGGATACAGTTCTATCTGCAGCTACAAGTGACTTGGTGGGACAGGAGAGCTAAGGGAGCCCTGAGAGGCTGCAGAGCACCTGGGTGCCACTGTAAACTTCTGGCCTTCTGAAAAAGAAAATCAAGTTGCTTTGGGGCAATGTTTTGCTCATTCTTTAGAGAGGAAACATGCAGTGTTCTATGAGGAAGGCTTCTGCAACTTCTGCTCTGCTTTTGCAGGCTTATGTGTGTGTGCATGCACATGCACTCAGGAGTCTGGTGTTGGGGGGGGAATCTTTTCTTTCTCTACTAGATATGGGCTGCTGGAGGTATTCTGCACACGGGAATGATGTTGAGAGAAGACTTGGTGCTCCAGGTGGGGTGTTGAATTTTTAGGATTTCTGTAGGACTCCTTTACTACCTTTCTAGAATGCACCCATCACAGATATGGAACCTTTCATCTTGCCTGTTTTGGAGAGGAAACAGCTTTCTGGATCAAGCCCTGAATGTACTAGGAAGATTTATCCTTAAATCTGTTCAGAATCAGTAAATCCCTTCATGTGTACAGCTCTGTCCAATCCCCCTATGGTCAAATGTAGGTATGGATTGTACAGAGTGGAATAGAGGCTGTCTCACTTCTTTTCACTGATTCTTTGTGGCAAAAATGATTATGCATCACTAAGTGTTTTGGAAATTGGTGAAGAACAGTCATTCTCTGTCTCCACAGAGGTAGAAAGCATTCCAGTATTGTGCCTAATGGTCTGAAGGTTCAGGCTGAAGACAGATCTGAAGAAAGAGGAATACTGTTTTCTGTTAGCATGAGGCATGCTTTTGTTCCCTTCCCAGGTAATGCCCAGATCCTGCTCTGTAATTGTTCAGAATACAGTTAACAAAAAATCCTAGATCTAATGAAGAATTAAGAATTAATGACAGTATATAGCTGACAGAGCAGCCTGCTTGGAAAACTACTGCAATAGTTAGCATGCCCTCAACATTATTCACAGAACTGTAGAGGGGAGAGTTTCAGCCAGGGAAAGTATTCACATCTTCATTCCCTCTTTAAGAATAACTGCTTTTTAAAGAGGTCGCTTTGGCAGCTCTTAATGCACAAATTACACTCCACCTAGTGTTCTTTAGATCCAAATGTCAGTCCCTACCTTGCCTGCCTGGCTTAGTTCAAGCCTGCTGCTCTGGTCACTGTGCCAATCACTCCTATCAGGTGCTAGGCTTTTACACAGACACCTGGACAGATACTTGTCTGTGTGTCTGGATTCCAGATGTAGGGGCTAGATGGAAAGTGGGCAGGCCTGGGAATTGGGGAAACAGAATTTGTCTGCTAGAAATGGCTGTGGAAAACTTTCAGAGCAAGAGATGCAAGGACAGCCTTGGTCTTTCTCGCTGGAATGTTGGTTGGAATGTTGTTGGAATAATTTATGACATAATGATTTCTGCTAAATTCTTGACTTCAGGTGGCTTAATCTTGGCCGCCGATTACTCTCAGCTCGAACTGAGGATCCTTGCTCATTTGTCTTGCGACTGTCGACTCATTCAAGCCTTGAATGGGGGTACTGATGTCTTTAAGAGCATTGCAGCAGAATGGAAAATGATTGATCCTGAAGCTGTTGGAGATAGGACCAGGCAACAAGCTAAACAGGTAATTTTTAGGGAAAAAAATTCAGCAGCTGCTTTCTGGGCAGGAAGGTTCAGTGTTCAAAACATCAGGGAGTCACAATAGAGTTTTTTGTTTGGGTTTGGCAATGATTGTTTAGTAGTTGCTTTGTATGCCCTCCTACTCTCCATACATTTCAATTGAAGCCATCTGGGTTTTGGGGGATGAGGGTGGAGAAAAGCAGCATGAATGGCTCAAACTCAGGGGTAGTCTCTCTTCTTGAACGCTTGCTCTTTTCCCATACTTATCTTCCAGTGAATCACATTTTGTTTTGGCTCTGCTTTCTCTGCATGGCTCACCATATGGCTGTGGTTCTTCACACTGTCCTCTGGCAGATTTGCTATGGAATCATCTATGGAATTGGAGCAAAATCTTTAGGCGAGCAGATGGGGATTGATGAAAATGAAGCTGCCAATTACATTGAATCCTTCAAGTCAAGATACACAGGTTTGCTATGGCTGTTTGGGAGCTATGTGGTGGTGGTGGTTGTTGGTTTTAATCCTTTCTCTCCAATGTCTATTCAGAGCCTAAATTTGTCTCCGCCCTCTACTCCTCCTGTCTCTTTGAAAATGCTTTTCATTTTGAAAAAGTCCAGTGCACAAACACAGCAATTTGATGCTCCATAATGTTTTACTTTACACTCTGGTTCTGTTAATCTTTGGAACCTTGTTATTTGTTTACTACAGTGATTATTTTGTTGTATTTTAAAATTAATTATTAAGCCCTGGAGATTCATTTTAAAGGTCTTAACTTCCTGAATAAGAAACACTTTTCCTTATTAAAACACACAGCTTCAAAGGATATACAACACAACTTTAGACCACATTTCTTATCTTTTTAAAATATAACCATTTCTCTCTTCTGTTCTTGTCTTCTACTTTCATTGAGCTTTAAACTGTTTTGCATATAACCTGTACAGTTTTATCCAGCTGCTCAGAGCAGCTCTCCCATATTTTGCAAAAAGATGCTTTGTTGTGTTTCTAAGAAGAATGTTCAGTTTTAGGAAAGCTATAGAAAGAGTAGAGCTGTGATCAGAAAATGAATGGAGGGCAAATGGGATGAGAGACAGCTAGCTCTAACCATAGAACACAGACATTGGAAATGAGCTGGAAAATTATGTTCTGAAGATTTAGGGTTTGTTTCTTTAGGAGACATGCTGAGAAATTTTGTCCTATTAAGAGCCTCTTTAGTCCCCAGCAATTTCTGGATAGTCTCTCCTTTATGACCATTAGAAATAACTTCCTGCTTCCTCCCTCTTGCTTCACGTGCATAGGTACAAACTCCTCAATGTACCTTGTATCATAACTTCACATCTTACCAATTTTCATTTATGTTTATTGCCAGGCTGAGGTGCTAAATTACATTCTTAAGTCTTGATCTTATAGAATTATTGGGTAGAATCCTAGACTCGTTTAGGCTGGAAGAGATCTTTAAGATCATCGAGTCCAACTGTTCACCAAGCACAGGCACGTCCACCACTAAGCCACGTCTCTAAGCACCATCTTGAACCTTTTACATTTTATATTCTTAAACCTTGAAAAGAAACCGTCTGAAGTTAACTTTCTTCCCCCTCAAAAGTCTTATTAAGTTTCCCAGCAGATCTTTGAATAGGCTGAACGAGTGTGCCCTTGTCTGCTGACAGAGTCTAGGAAATGTAAAGAATTACCTTTGTGCTGCTTGGGTGTCCCAGGCTGCATTCAGTGACCCCGGTGAGAAGTTAACTTGGGACACCAGCTGTATTAGAGAAAACATTCTTTTTTCCTCTCACAGGGATGCAGAAATTCTTGAGGGAGACAGTGAGGAGCTGCAGAAGAGATGGATTTGTGCAGACCATCCTGGGAAGACGGAGATACCTGCCAGCTATCAAAGATCCAAACCCCTACAGTAAAGCTCATGTAAGTTACGTGCAGTATTTTTATTTATTTTTAATTTATTTTAAAAATATTAGATTTCTTTGCACATCCTTATCTATAGTTCTACAGGGTCTATGAGCTGTCTTGGACATGATGTTCAACTTCTCACTTAGTTCATTATTCCCTCAGTTCTACTCTGAATAACAGCTTTTGTCATGGTCTTGACGTAAGTCTTCTGTGACTGGGTGTACAGCTGTCATCTCTGTGCTAACCTCACTTCAGAACTCCCACATTGGAACTGGAGTGAGTAATTTATTGAAATAAGTGGACATGATTTTAAAAAGCCTCCACGCAGCTTTAACTCTTCAGGCTGAGTAGCTCCCACTTAGCAGTCTTGGTATGTTGTATACTGTTAACACTTGAACAAGAAAGGGCATTTAAGTCCTGTATTTTTTGATATTTGTTCCTTTTCTTATTTCCAAATAAAAATTGCTCTAACTTGTTAGATAAATATTTACTTAATACATGCCTTTGCATTGGCATTTTTTTTTTCAAGGTCATTTTGGACATCTGTCATAGACTCTACTTTGGTAAGATTGAACTTTATCTCTGGAGAGGTGTTGGTGCATTTCTTTGGGAAGGAAGCATTATACTTCTCAGCAGGAGGTTGGATCAGGTCATGTGGAATTAAAGACTAGAGTGGAAGAGGGAGAAAGTGGGGGAGTGTGTACTCCACATAGTTGAAAGGGAAACAAGACTTTCACAAAAACTTGAGACTATTTGACTATAAAATCTGAAGGCTACTTCATCATGAACCTTTGTAGATGCACCTTCTGTTCAACTTTTTATATATCTTTTACCTTTATATCTTAATATCTTTTTAAAGAATAAATCAAAGACCAGTTAATTAATTATCTTCATTTTCGTTTCAGCTTCCTTATAACTTTTAGCACATATTTCAGCTCTAATCAAAGACAGAAGAAGCTTTGCATATAGTTTTCTTGTTTGAGGATGGGCTTAGTAGATAGGTTGCTTGTATGGAAGGAAAAAAAAAAGGTCATTGTGTGATAGTGTGGTCTGGTGTGGTTTTACACATTCACAGCACAGCTGTAATGCTTTGGAAGTCAGGGTTCAGTGCAGCAGACCAGATTATTAGTCCATGAAGTCCAGCTTCTTGCCTTTGGTTATCCATTCCTGGTGGTTTTGAAGATAGGCTGAAGTGTCTTATAGTACTTGGATTAACTGTAAGATTTTTCTGCTCCTCATGGAAGTGTTACCATGTGTATATGCTTCTCCCTCTTGTGGTCTGTTACTACTTTTGATATTAATTTTAAATTTGTGAAAATCCTGCTTTTCTCAGTCACATGGAGAAATCTTGTGTCTGAAGCTAGTCTAGCCTGTATTTGGCCCTGTATTAATTATTTTTAATGAAGTACAAGTGCTGTGCTAGACTTGATTTATTTGATTTTGGGTAGGTTTTGAGATCTACTCTCTCTGTTTAGGCAGAGCGACAGGCTGTGAATACAACTGTTCAGGGATCTGCTGCAGACATTGTCAAAACAGCCACTGTGAACATTCAGAGACGACTGGAAGCTTTCTCCTCTGTGATCAAGTCCCATGGGCATCTGGAGAGCTCCTTCCAGAGAGATAAGACCGGTATGCTCGCCTCTGCCTTGCACACTAGAGCAAAACTTGCAGTGGCACTAATTTTTTAAAAAATAATAGAAAACTGCCTGCAAAAAAAAAAAAATTAGGGCCTTTGAGCTGGGAGTGGGAGACATTTTATTTCTCACAGTGGTGAGTCTGTGTTTAATGGGCCAAAAGTCATAAGTAAGGAGGGGGAATCATAGTATAGTTCAACATACAACTAAAGCAAATGCTGTGATCAGATCAGAAACCCCAGTTGCCTCAGAGCAGACAGAATCATAGAATAGTTTTGGCTGGAAGAGACCTTCTTGATCATCAAGTCCAGACTTATTCCCATCCCTATCAAAACCACTAAGCCATGTCCCTAAGCACAACATCTGCCCGGCTCTTAAACACCCCCAAAGATGGTGACTCCACCACCTCCCTGGGCAGGCTGTTCCAATGCCTGACAACCCCTTCAGTAAAGAAATTCTTCCTGCTCTCCAGCCTGAACCTCCCCTGGTTCAACTTCAGGCCATTTCCTCTTGTTCTATCACTAGATCTTGCAAAAGTTGACAGTGGGAGTTCATATGTGATATATTCAGTGATGCTACCACAGAACTATTCAAAAGTGAGGAGGAGAAACTGAGCAGATACTCTATAGAGTGGAACAACTTCTAGTTCCAACCCCACATTTTTTGTCAGAATTAAGTCTGGAATTTGATGCACAAAGGCTCCACAAGAGTTTGATATGAAGCACTTATCAGCATGAATTTCTTCTAGCTGCAGATAACAGGGCTGTGCTGGGATCCTCATTCCCAGAGGAGGGCTACAAAGACTTTTCTTTAGCATAATGTAGACAGTGTTTTGTTCATCAGTCGTACATTTTTAGAAAGATGGCTTAAGGGATGGAGTTGTAACTTTGATAGTTCATAAGCTTCAACCTGAAACATGAAGCTGTCTTAATATGAAGAGTCTGATTTGTAGGACTGAGAAGGATAATTAATTAATTAAGTACCACATCTCTAAAAATATGTCAGGGAGTTTTACTTCAGAGAGATAAGATTCAGAGGTCTGCTATGAGTAGAAGGCATGTGCTTGGCAGAACTTCCCACCCCTTCCAGGAGCTACTGATCTTTGGCCAATGTAATTGTAGGAAGGTGAGTAGATCTGTTTGTGACAGGCTTTTCCTCCCCTGAAACTAGATGTTTCAAGAACTAGGAGGAGTTCTTTTCCAGCAAGTTATAAATGTCTGCCATCAGAGAATCATCCTGCATCATGTGGCCTCTTCAACATTGCTGCTTCAGTGTGAGGCTTTGTGCAAGGAGCTGATGATGCTCTGAAACCCTTCCTGGAGCTGTGAACTGGAGTCCTCCCGTTAGCTAACTCCAGAAATAAATAACTTCAGGGTTTCTGTCTGTGAGGTTGGCTTTATTTACTTTTCTTGGGGGGGGGGGGGGGAGGGTTTTACTATGGGGGGGTTTGGTTTTTTTTTTTTTTGTCGGGCAGGGCATCCAG
>JANIJG010008677.1:29107-59629 GCA_024611175.1 Megaceryle torquata
TGTGTGGTGGGGTGGCTGTCGTGGGTGTGGTGTGGGGTGGGGGGGGTGGGGGTGGGGGGGGGGGGGGGAAGGTTTTACTATGGGATGGTTTGTTCTGTTTTGTTTTTGTCGGGCAAGGCATCCAGGATCCTGTTTTTGTCAGCTGCTTACTTGTTTATTCAAAAACTGCTCTTTTTTTCTTCCTTTTCTTTTTTTTTTCTTAATCAGGAGTAGTAGCTACAGTTTCAGATAACTGCATTTGGGAGGAGGCTTACTGCCTTTTCAGGCTAGCCTTTAAAATGATTTTAGAAGAAAAGCAGAATCTTAATTCATTGCCAGGGAGAACATTGCAAAGCAACTTCTGATTAAACCTGACGTGACTGTGTTTAAAATTTACTTTTAAAACAGATGGTTCAGGAGATGCAACTGTCTCTTGCTTCTGTTCTGATTCATATCTTTACAATGTAAGGCTGAAATGTTTGTATCTAAAATGCTTTTCATTAACACATTTTCCCTCAGTAACTGTACAAATATTGATAGAATAGTGATGTTTTGTGGTTTTATCTGTAGGCACGGGCTTTTTAATTTTAAGTTCCTTGTGTTCTTTTTCTCATCATTAGGGATGTGTGAGGGTTTAATTACAGGAAACATGCTTTTGTGTAATGCTATCTGACAAAACTGTGTTCTTCACCTGTGTAGGAAGGCTAGCAAGGAAGAGAAAGAGAGGGATGTTACATCCCATCAGCGGAGGTTTCTTTATCCTCCAGCTCCATGATGAGCTCCTCTATGAAGTTGCAGAGGACGACGTCATCCAGGTAAAGCCATGTGGTTACTTTTTCAGCTCTCTACTGCATTATGGTGTTTCAAACAAACCTTCCTTCTAGGGGCTCAGCTTCTCTTCCCCGGATCCTCTCTCGCTGTGCGCTCAAAGCTCTGTGAAGATGATGTTAAATTGGATGAAAAATGTTGCTTATATTCCTAATCCATTTTCAGACACGGATTCATTTTTCCAACACGTGCTTTGCTGCCTGTAACAGCAGTTTGTACAACTCACCTGTTTGTACAACTCACCTGCAAGACTCGATGACCGACATAGCTTAATATTGTTGGTAGTTGTAGAGGGAAGTTCCTCCTTGTTTGGAGGTATTTTGGTCTCCCTGTTTACATTCCTGTCTTCTGGTGCCTAACTCAGAACGTGTATTGTCACAGCTGTGGTTTGTACCCTGTGTAGGGAAAGGAGGATTCAGTACTTCTGGTACATGTTTCCTCATTCCCCACCTACCTGTCTTTCTGGTAGGAGGGTTATGGTGCTTGTTAGCAGCACGGTAAGTGCAGGAAATGTGCTGTGCTGTGTGGACCTTTCATGTGCATATGTGAGTATGCTCTGCCACTGTGTAGGCGCTCCTGTGCTGGGCATAGCGGTGTCTGTGTGACAGCTTTCAGTGGCAAGTGTTCAGCTGTTTGTTAACAGCTCTGTGTTTTCCCAAGTCCTGAGCGTAAAGGCAGGAAGGCTGCCTGGGTGTGCTGCCACAGCCTGGGGATGTTGTGTCCCCATTTCTCTTCTGCACGTACACATCTTTCATGACAAGAGGCCATTTCCTGATGGTGAGCGGTAGCTCCTTCTCTGAGAGAGCTGTCAGAAGTAGTGACTGGCCTGAAAATTTTTAATTTTTAAAAAATTTCATTAAGAACAAAAGGTTAGTAGTTGTCTTTTGAATCTCAACTTAGCTTCTGTCCGTTTTGCTGTTCTGTTTGGACATCTGCTGTTTCAGTCCAGGTGGGCTGTTTTAGAGATGAAGGCTCCTAATTTTCTCTCTATAGAAAACTGGAATCTCCTCAGTACAGGCTTTTACATCTTTAGATATGGACTCCAGGTTATCACAGTGTCCCCAAAAGAACTGGGGCCAAACAAGTGGATTTGCTTATTACTTAATGTATTACAGTTTTTCATTAACAACCTCAACTTCAAGGGCAGCTGTTCCCAGCTTTTCTAACTGCCTTCAGTTATGTTTCTGTCCATGGATTTTCTGAGCAGTCACTTAAACCAGCCTGTATACACAAGGTGTGTTTCCTAAACTCTGACTTTCCTTGTGTGAGCCAGATTTACTTGTTTTTCAAGGATTTCTGTCTAGCTGAGACAACAGGGTATTTCTTACCTCTTTGATTAACTGTTTTTAGGGCAGAAAGGATGGGGTTTGTTTTTTGGTTAGTTTTTTTTTTCTTTCTGATAATGTTGCTTGCTGTCCTTTCAGGTGCACCATTAGAATTATCCTATAGTCAAAAGATCTAGGTTGGGAAGGATCTCTTGAAGTCTCTCCCTCTAAAGCATCTACTCAAAGTAGGGCCTGAATTAGTTAGTCCTTTTGAACTACAATATGCCTTTTAGTAAAAAAGAAGGAAGCATTTCTTGGTTTCTGTATTGGTGAGGTGGGTTTTTTTCCATTTTGCTGGCACCAAAGCTTAATTCTATTGTAAATCATGTATTTCTCTGCTGCAACAGCAGTTTTTATTCAGACAATTTCATTTGGTCACGTTTGATGCTGGTTCTGGCTTATTTTCAGCTGCTAAAGTGCACAAAAGAAAACTGCAATATCTATATATCTAGGAATTTATGTTCCAGCAAGAGTACTCTTACAAATGGTTTCTAAGAGGAACAACACCAGGGATAGTCTGCAAATGAAAAGAGAACCACCAGTGAGCTAGCTTGCCTCTTCTAAAAGAATACATTGGGGTTATACCTGTTCTTTCTTGTTCTAAAGGTATGAAATGGCTGGGGCTTCAGGGCTTTCTTAGGCTGTGCAGAGTGAAGATAGGGAATTTCAGAGCTTATCACAATAGCAAGGCTGTGATAATATTTTTGTGTCTCCCCTGCAGCCCCTGGTTTTTGGTTCATTCTAGGTGCAGCAGCCTTAATGTGGTTTTCCTCAATGTGTGCTGGACCTGTAACTATTTCTCAGAGAATCTTCTGTATGGTTCATGTTTGGGACCCAGAATTTCAAAGGAAACTTGATCAAGGTTTAAGAGAGTAAAAAATTGGTCTGTGTCACTCAAGCAACATTTTCTTTTCCTGTGTTCCAGACTGCTTTTGCTTTCTTTCTCACAACAGTGTGCCTCGCTTAAGCCCTGTTCAGTTCTTAATCTCTCATAACCCCATTTTTTCCTGCACAGGCAGTTATTTTTCATCCTATTTTTGAACAGTAGATTATTTCTATCCCAGTTCTCTACACTGTTTCTTTCCATTCTGTATTCACCTGTGCTGAATTACATCCTATTTCAAAGCTTTTTTCTAGGTTATCAAGATAATTTTGAAATGTGGCATGTAAGGGCATAGGGTTTTGGAAGACAAATCTCCCCCTAGTTCTTAATACTTTTGTAGACTCCTGTGCTCTGATCTCCTCAAATCCCTCTTCCATTCCCCAGTAAAAACTGTGGAGAAATTTCTACTGTGGATACCTATGAAGCAATCATGAAAATGCATGAAAGGGTCAGCAAGCTTGAGTAGCCCCCGTGGTGACACAGGGGTCCCTAGGATGAGGAATTTCAGAGCCTTTTTTCATTCTTTTGTGGAAACGTTCACAAGATGAGTGTGGACTGAAAGATCCATTCAAATAAGCAATCCAGGACAGGCTGACTCCACCTGGGTCTTGGGGTAGGAAGGAGAGTTCTTTTATGCAGGACAGGTATATACACTCAGGAAAAAAACCAGACAAACTAGTCTCTTACAATCCAAAGAGTTGCAGGCAAAAATACCTCTTGGTCCTCTGGCTGTGTCCTGAAATGAGTGTTTTGTTAGGAATACTTTTGGAGGGTGACAAAAGTTGGAGTTGCTTCAACAAAATAACGAGGGAGAACCCGGGCAGTGTTTCTAGTGCCTGTGTTGAATGGGATCTGCTTTCCCAGAGGTCTGTAGCTTGTGATTCACAGAGTTCCTCTCGTACCTACTCAAGGAGGAGGAACAACGTTCTTTGCCTCTGGTGTGTTTGTTTTGTGTCTCGCTTTCAGTACATTGAAGTTTTCAGAACAGACTCCACTAAATCCTTAGAATTCTTCAGCTGGTTGAAAGAGGAGATTCTGCAGGTCTCTCAAGTGTTTAATGGAAACTTTAATCTTGCCTCTTCCCCTAAAGTACTTGTAAACAGTGAGGAACCAGTCACAACTCTGTGCTGCGTCAAACGTCACCGGCCTTATACCTTTTCTCCATTTGGAAACCCTAATCAAGATTAAAGTGTTTGGTTGCATTTCCATCAGTGCTAAGTCAGTGAAAATAAATGCAGGAGAGGATTCCAGGTGCCCGGACACCCCAGCTGTTGACAGAAAACCAGAGCATTGCAGTTACGTGTACATCTGATGTGCAGCATTTTCTTGTAGGTCGCTCAGATTGTCAAGCACGAGATGGAAAACGCCATCAAACTCTCAGTAAAGCTGAATGTTAAAGTGAAAATTGGACCTAGCTGGGGAGACCTGCAGGACCTGGAGCTCTGACACAAAATTCAGCGTGGTGAGGCAGGAAGGCACCGTGGACTGGGCACAGCAAGGGCCTGCGACAGACCCGCGTGTGTGATCCTCCTGTACTGAGTTTCTACAGATGTTGCCAGCTGCCTTCTGAAACGTGTGGTGGAAAGGGGTGTGAATTCATCAAGCCAAACCCTTCAGACAGCGCAGTGAAGCGCGTTTACAGAACTGTGAAATTATTAATCGTGCTGAAAGCACAGTATTTAAATGAATTCCATGAAAATATGCTTGATCTTGTAATTTAAAACAAAACCCAAAAGCCTAATGAATTTATCACATATGAAATATGCTGAATTATTATAGTAAAACAAAGCATAAAGATAATGTGGCAGTTCTTCTGTGTAATTGTGTTTACAACAACAACAAAAAAAAGTCATTGTCTTTGCACTTAATGTTGAATTTTACAAGCCTCTGCTAGGAAGGATCATTTTGTACTGAATTCTGCTGCTGATATGCAGGTGCCAAAATGGTGTTAAAGCTGGCTGGACTTCTCCCTGAGCAGTTGAGCGCTGTTCCCAGGGAGTGGGACTGGTGCTCGGTTGGCCTCTGTCTTTTGGAAAGCATTTTGTCATCTGACTGTTGTAATTCATCCTCCTGCTACCTTGCAAACTGGCCTAGAGAGGGATGTTGTTTGGACTCTCTCTTTTAGTGGGAGTTAAGGCTTGTCAAGCTGAGCTGGTCCCAAGACTGACTCGGATCGCTGCTGGGATCAGATGCTTCAGAAGAAGGGGGTAAGGAAGGAGCTCGCAGGGAACTGGTGTTACTCACTGGTACCTTCTGGACTGGCTAAACCTCATATCCTGTGATTTTGTTTCCCTTCCAGGTGGTTGCAATGGTTATGTAAGTTCAGCTGGTTTTGTTAACTTCATACAGTGCCTGACCTTTTAGTTCTGCCAGTTTCATTGTGTGGTCCTAGTATGTTACAAGAAAGGGAGGACAGGTGCCTCCCGTCACATTCCTTATGCCTCTAATTATTTAATCACTTCTGTCTTCTGCAGTGCCTCCCTAATGTAAGCAATCTCCATCTTTCTATTCTTGCCTCCTGTGAGAAGTTTTCAAGCCCTTAATTATTCTTTCATTTCTGAACTTCTGCCGGATCCTTTTTAAGAAGTGTACTTTTGAAGTTGCCTTTATAGCCTGATCTGAGAGGATGGGTACTTGGCTTTCCATGGCCTGCTGACAGAACGCTTGAGCTTGTTAACTTCAAATGCAGTGCTTTTGGCACGGCTGTCACCCTGATATCAGAAGTTCCTGGCACTGAGGTTTCAAAAACACTGTGAGTTTTAAAATATATTAACAAGGCCTGTGTACAAATGGCTGCATCCTGGTCTCTGATCCATCACCTGCCTGTTGTGCAGCAAAATGGCCACGTGGTATCAAGTCAAAGCCCCAGGCGAGGATGCCTTGACTGCCCTTCTCAGCACCGACTTGGCCTTCTCCCTGGTTTGTATCACTCGGAAATTTTTTTTGTTGTTTCCTTCCTGCCTGCTCTGTGCTGTGGGTTTCGGCCACATCTGTCACCCGATGACCGAGCTCTTTATCCACAGCGTTCAGTTGATAGACGGTTGTTTCTTTTAGCTTATCAAAGCTTTTGTTACAAACAGATCTGAGCCTTGGCACCCCGGTGTCTGACGGTTTGTGTGCTCTGCCTGTGAAGATGCTGGGTTGGACTCGTTAGCAGTTCACATGGCCTGATGATTTCCCGTCCCAGGGTGCCATGCGGTGACCCACCTGTGCTGCATTTCAGGCCTGGCTGGAGCTGCTGTAATGTGAGCTGCTTGTTCTTTAGCACATTACAATACTTCCCCCTGCACACTGTCTTTGGAGTTCCAGAGGGATGGTTCTCATGTGTGTTTCCTGACAAGCTCTCTAAAAAGAGGTGGTGCCGATCAAATAGGGGATTGACACAGAATTAAATTTACTTTGTTAAACAGACTCAATGAGTTCATTTTAATTAAGCAGTAATTTGGAGTAAACAAGGAGATAAAAGGTTGCCGCTGCTCTGTGAGCGAGGTGGCTGCAGTGTCATACTAGGATTGGCTCTGAGCTGTTGCCTGTTTGTTATCTACACTCCTTAATTCTGATCAGACTTTACCTGTGAGACTAAGGTAAGGGAGCAGCAGAGGGCTAGGTCAGGTGAGCAGAGGCACTGCTGGCATCTGTGCAGAGGATACTTGTTCTTCTGTGAAGTTGGTAGAAGGAGGTAAGGAGGTTGGCTGCTCACATTATTTTGCCTGTGGGCCCCTCTCCCTCCTCCCCTGATGGGCTGAGGCCTGTAGTTTGAAACTCAGCTTTTTCTTTAGTTCTGGACCCAATAAGCAGCATGCAAGTTACTCTCTGCCTTCTTGTTGACAGGATGGGATGGATGCACCCGATTGAGTTTGCTCCCTATTCCTCAGCTGGTTTGTGTGTCTGTCTTTGCAGTCTGCTCCTGCCTCCTGTTAGCTGGTGCTGCACAACACGTGTGGTAACGTAGGTGGTCCAGAAGACAACAGATGAACGCTGCAGAAGGGGCAGGAGCTCCGTTTGTTGCAGCAGCCTTGTCACGGGGTATGCAGAATTGCTGCTGCAGCCTCGTGCTGCCTGTGCAGCCCTTGCTCAGCTGGCTGGCTGCCCAAAGACCTCGGGCTGGGACCCGGTCCTGACAAATCGCTCTGGTCACCAGGAATGCCACATCTTCACATCAGGGCTACCTGTGTGACCCAGCTCCTGGCAGGGAGAGCCCCTTCGGCTGCTGAGTAGCTGTGTATCTGCTTTCTTGTCAAAATGACTCGGGTTTCGATTCAGCCTAACGCTGGGATGGGGCAGAATTCCCAGCCCCAAGGAGCAGGAACTCCTGCCATTAATGTTTAATACAGCTACTTGCAGAGCACACCCTTGTTTTGCCTTGGTCTTTCTGCTGCAGCTTTCCTCCCGCCCCTGCCTACGGCGAGTGCTCTGTGTGCTTTCTTGGAGCTGGGCAGTGGTGGGAGACAAGCAGGTGACAAAAGGTGACACGAGCACACACGCAATCTGAAATGGGTTTGGTCCTTTTGCCTTTCTCCCATGCTATTTGCATTTCATCAGGAAGAGAGCTGTAGAGCTTTTCCTGCTGCTTTTTCCTATACATCTGTGGCTTAAAAGCAGGAGCTGGAAGCTCAGTAGCTCTGGCTGACGTTTTTGAGCCTCTCCTGGCAGAGCAACTCAATTCTGTTGTTGGTAAGTGCCCTTAAACGAGCTCCCTTCTGCCTTTCTGAGATTTCAGCTGGTAGGTGACTGCTTTTAACCTGAGTTGGAAGTGATGTGAGGAGTGCTCTCAGTCGGCTGAGAAGCCCTGTTAACAAGGCTGATATTCCTGGGGACTGGTATTGCAATTTCCAGTGCCATGAGAGCTCTCTGCAGTAGAGCATAGGAATGTGAGCTGGGGTCCAGGTTTTGGCCCTGCATGAGGCTGCTGGAGGACAGGAGGTGGCCATCCCCACCCCAGCAACAAACGCAGCTGCATTTTACATACTCCTGAGGGAGCGAGGGGAGTAATTCCATCCCAAGGCTTTACATAAACCATGCACCTTTGAAAAAATAGAAAGAATCTAGGAGTAGAGATTGGAAAAAAAGAGACCTACACCAGCTAATATCAATTCTTTCCTTTATTTTCTTTCCCTTTTTTTTTTTTTTTTTTTTTTTTGGTTGTTACTGAGGCCTTGAAACAGCCTCAGCTAAAGATGCCTTAGTTTTCCTTTTGTGTCGCAGCTCTAGGGTACCTGTGGAAACAGGACACGTCAGCACAGGAGTGTGTGGTTCACCTTCTTAGGTGAACCTTAGCCTTAGGAATTAGCCTTCCTTCTGAGATACAGGTAATGACTCATTAACAAACCCCACGCCTCTTCTGTCCAAATTTCCTTGACATTGAATCTGAATATTGGTTGCTATTTAAAAAAGTACAATGTTTGAGTTGTTGATTTAATCACAAAACAAAACACATGAATGGAAACACTCATTTACGTGACTATTGCTTATACACCTAAGATGATGAGTTGACTACAAATGGCCACACGTAGTTCCTTAATGAGAGAGAGTGTGTTCTTACTCAGACCATAGCAAGGCAAAAAAACCATTCGAGACTGAAATTTACTGTGCTTGAAATCACCTTTGGGTTATGGAAAAGGATGTGTGGGGGGAGGGGCAGGGTATTTAAGGGGCATAATTAACTGGAATTTGGCTTTTTGCCTGTGTGACAATACACACGGTATATAAACGGTGGAGTCCTGAGGTTGAACGCAGCTCTCTAAGCTGCAGTGTCTTTTGCTTAAGTGTTTTTGCTTAACGAGTGTTTTTTGCTTAAAAGGCAAATACAATTTGCCTCTTTAAAGTCTATACCAAAAAAAAAAAATCACTTTTCTATGCATAATATCTTCATTACAGTGCACCTGAGGTGGTGTGAAAGGGCTTCTGTAAAAGGAATATGGGAACTGTTTTAGAGAACTTCTCTGTGTGAATTTTAGCCAATGTGTGTAGTAAATGGAGTATTCCTGATAAATATTTGTGTAGCAAGCTCTATTCTGGTAATGTTGGGAATGTCTAAGTGATGTGCACAGTTGAACTGTAGAACTGTAAAAAAAAAAAATCTAGAAAAGAGGTCATTCTACAGAACAAAACCTGATTCTCAAATTTCCCTTTATCTTGTCTCATAATTCCTGATTTGAAGCTTAAAATTCTAGGAAGGGATTTCATTTATTTACTTATTTAAAAAATAAAATAGCTTGTACTTCATTGAAGACTTGCCACCTCTGAAAACAAACAAATAATCTCATGTATTTTCCCTGCTACTCTGTCCAGCTACAGCTCTAGTTGCAAGAGTAAACTCATCTGGGCAAACCCAGCATTGCGTGTGTGCTGCTGAAGCTCCGTGTGTCTGGGTCTGGATGGGGTTGTGATAGAAGCTCCTGTAAAGAAGAATGTGAGAGAGCAGGGTATCCAAATGAACAAAAAGCATTTTAAATTGAACTTGGCTTTCCAGCCAATCTGGCCTATTGTAACTGAGGATTGTGATGTTGAAGATAGGTCTGCGTTTCGGGTTTTGCTTGAGGTGGTGCTGTCTGAGTGGGAAAGGTGAAAGCACAGGGTTTGAAGATCCAGTGACAGCTGCTGTCCTTGGTTATCTTACAGCAAGTCAGGTCAGATGCTGCGCTCGTTGCTTGGAGCGGAGTCTTTATGCCTTTCACTAATGGCCTTTTGCAGCGTTCAGTTCAGGCCATTCACAAATCCCACACTCCCCCTCATCTCACAATAAATCAACCAGGCAAGAATTTTTCCTCCCTCATTGAATTTTTTAGGTGGAGTTGTTTGTTTGTTTGTTTGTTTTCCCCACATACATGATAAATCTGGATAGAAAGCATTTAACAGTGTGCACTAACAAACTTATACAACATATACATTACATATATATATTTATATATATAGAATGTTCTATATACAAACATATACAACTTTTTAGATCTCTACAGACTACAAGAAAATTGATAATTTTAGTCAGAAGTGGTGAACTTAACAGAAATAGTAATTTGTAACTGTTTGGAAATATGTAAAAGATGGAAGAGTGGAAAGCAAGATGCAGCTGTGACCTGATGGGGAGTATTAGAGAAAATCTGCTTAAAAGTTTAGTATTAAAAATTCTAAGTTTGAGAGATGCTTAATTCTCATTTCTCCATTGCATAAAAATGCAAATTGAAATCTACTGGCAGGTTTGTTTTCTTTCCCTCCCACCCTGTGTTAAGCTAGAGACTGTTGGCAGCCAATGTCAACCGGGCGTTGTGTAAATGACTTGCTGAAGACCCTTTTCTCTGGGTGTGCTGTAGTGATTCACAATTAGAAGTTGCTCTTAAATTTTTACACATGATTCTCAACGAGCGAGCAGGCTCTTGCTCCAGCCTGGAGACTTCCTCTGAAATCAAGGTAATGGGGATCATTGCACGTGAGGAACAGCTGAAAGCTTGTGCAGAACTGGCAGCTTCCTTGATAGCGAAGTGAGCCAACCACTGCCAGAGCACCGTGTGCTACCACTCACCCAGGCTGCCTGCCTTACACCAGTTCATTGGGCAAAGGGGCCCCGGAGCCTGGGGGTGTACCAGTGCCACGCTGGAACTGGTAACGGCTTTTCCACCTGCACTGGCGTGGTGCAGAAGCAAGAGCTGGGTACAGAACAAACGCTGGTGAAGTGGCCTTGGCTTGGTATTAATGAAGACTGTTCAGCTTCTCTGTAAAAGCAGAGAAGGCCAGAACAATAAGGGCTAGAAAGTTGTTTGGAGCGTTTGAAGGATGTGCCGCCCCAGCGATGCTGTTGCCCAAAGACTGTCCTTTTTTGGAATACAGGCCAGAGCACAGGCAGAGGGAAGATCCATCTAAACAAGACAGAAACGCTCTAACGTTCTTCTCATTTACATCTCATTCTAGATGCTAGAGGTGCTTCCTCACACATGCAAGTGGCCAGTTCTGTGACCTGGTTGCTGGAGGGAGCTCCCCAACCCGGTCCCTGTTGGCCTCAGAATGGTGAGTTTGCTGTTTCCTCGAGCACACACAGAGACACCCTTTTGGCTCGTGGACAAGTCCAGTTCCTTAACTCTCAGCAGAAACCTAGGCACAGCTTGGGCTTTGGCCTTTTTCCCATCACGTTTCTACTGTTCTTGCAATTATAGAGCAGTTTCTCCCATGACAGAGGAAACGGTTGCATCTCATTCCCCGCTGAGCTAGACCTTTCAGGGCCATTGTTTTGATTTTGCTCATAGAGAAATACAAAAATCCTGTAAAGCATGAAGCTCCTGGTGTGCTACAATGTGAATTTGAAACAGTCTCTCAGATCTGTTCCAGCCCTCGAACTTGAGCAGCTGGGCTGATAACAAAGCCAGACCTGGACTGTCCCGTTTCCTGGGTGCTATTAAGAAAAGGAGTGATATGGGAAAGGCATCTTTGAAAGGGATCCTCTGAACACTGGGGTGACATAAATGCCAGAGAAGTTAAGGTTGAGTTAGGAGAGGGATGCTGCTTGTCCGCATTGGTGTCCGGCAGGACTCCTTGAAGGGACGGAGTATGTTGCTCTTCTATAGAAAATCTTTAAATGCTGCTTTTCCACCTTTGCCTTACTTTCCTTTTCTAATTTGAAACCGTGTCCAGGCAAGTGAAAAATTTCCCTTCAGTGCTTTGCTTCCAAGCCAGTCTTGGAAAAACATCTAACTTCACAGCTGACCTGTGCGGCAGTGAGGCCCCTGTAGGGTACCATGGCTGCAGCACACTCACGGACTAGGAATTTATTTGTGTAGACAAGTAATAGGTTCTACTCACTGCTCTCTTCTGTAGCTGCAGGTTGGAGAGTTTTCTGCAGAGGTCACTGTAGAAACTAAACAAGCCACTTTGAAGCGGAAGCAAATTACTTTTAGCAGTGTGAGCAGAAAATCAATTGCCACTCACCCAGGTTGTCATCTTATATATGTGCCAATTCAGTGCTCTATGTTGACAATTGTTTTTTATGCTCCTCCCCTGACCTGTGGTTTAGTTTTGCTGCCATGAGCTCTCTCCCTCAGCTTTAGGGAGGGTTACTGTGCAGTTTCCATAGCATAATTTCTGACTGCTTAAGAAAAATCACTGCGAAGCAGCTTCTGTGGGCAGAACCTGCCAGGATCTCCAACTTGTAGCCCTGCGGTTTCCCCATCTCAACTTTCCTAATGTGGAGAAGCAATTTCTAAGCTGGTTTTCTATTCTTGCTGCTCAGAAATAAGGCAACCAAGTGATACAGACACCATGGGGATGGAAAATGCCACAGTCCCCTTCAAGGACAATGGAGATGAATCCAGAGCTCATTTTAAAAAGTCCAGATCAGGATGACATGTCACGTGCTCCAAATTGCAAATAAACCACCTATGCTCATCTTTTAATGACATGTCAGATAGTGCCTGTCTACCTACTTGAAAAATCTGTAAATTTAGGGCATAGGATTTTGAAGTTATTTATTCTTCTGGTAGGAGTTAAACAGTACTTATTTCAAGCAAGGTTTTTCAAGGGAAATAAACAGATAAGAAAATGCAGCTTGACTCTTTATGTTGAGAACAGTAGCAAACATGCTTGAAATGGACTGGCTTTTTGTAATGTCACTTCTAAAAAATAAAGATTTTTGTTTGCCATTTAAGGTTTTTTGTTTGTGGGTTTTTTTTTTTGCTCAGAATAGAAATAAATCCCATTTTTCTTCGGTCACAACATGCTTTCTTGTTCTCTTTTTTTTTTTTTTTTTTTTTTAAGATGTCAATTAGTCATGCAAAGTTTTATAAGTGCATTAACATTCGAGTTTGTACAGAATATTTTTTAACCAGACACACTCCCCACAGTTCATACCTACAGCTTCTGAAAAACTACATGCCACAGTGATGGTTGAGTTCCTTTTGGAAAAAAATATTGGCTCTGCATGAGCCAGCTCTTGGAGTAAGACCCACATGATTCTAGATTCCATCTTACGGTCTGGAAAATTTCTCCTTCATTCCCACTGTGATGAATCCAATAATAGCAACAGGAAAACATCTTCTAGGAGAAAAAAACCCTGTCCCTGGCCCGTGACTGGTAGATTTGGGAAGGAACGTTGCTTCCCTGAAGAGTGTTCTTAATAAAGCCACGAGCAGCTTCTTTGAAAGTCTAAAACTGGTACCACTTTTTATCCTTGTATTTCAGCATCACCTACAGAAAAGAGAGAGAAACAAACGGATATAAAGCACTGCTCTGCAGAGGACGTCACCTGGGCCCAGTAGCTGTCACCAACATCCTAAGTAAAAAAGGGACAGCAATGCAGCACTTCACTAAGTGTCATCGGGTCTTGAGTCCACTGAGACTTTGTATTATTTTTTTTAATTTATTCAATGTAACAGTTATGAAATTAAAAAGTTACAGGCTCTGGCTGTTCAAGAAAATATTTTTTTCCTGAGGCACTTTAACTACTTTTCTTCTGCAAAAAATAGAGGCATGGGAAAAAAACCCCAGGAACTTGCATTTTACTCTTCTAGAAAGAAGCTTATCTCTGGAGCATAGATATAGAATGAATATAGATGTTTTTTATCTCAGGGCATGTTCCTTCTGCATATTTGTGCCTCACACTTAGGGAAGACAAGAAAAAAGGTCTTGTCCAGAGATGGGATGCATGTTAAATGAAAACAGGCACTTTGGGAAGTATTCTTTTATGTTGTTTTAACATCCAGGAAAATGATGAGAGTTGATTCCCGCCCTTAACAGCGTGGGACAGAAGATCTTTCCATTTCCAGCTCTAGGCACAGAAGCTGCCTGTTCCAGGCAAGCCCTGTTCTCTGGAACTGTACCACTGTTGTACTAGAACTGTTCTCTTCTTCTTCCTATAAGATCTTTGCAAGCTTCCAGTGTACACACCCACCTACCTCTTTTCTGCCCTAGGACGTTAGTTGTGCTGAAATAAGTGGCTTAAAAAAAAAACCCACCCTAATGAATTGGTGAGAAAGGTGAGAGATGAGAAGTTCCATGTTCTGAATTCAGATGCTGACGGTGCTAATTTCTGAAAACACAAAAGGAAGGGGTGTGCAGTGGAAGGTGGGGGTTTCTATAGCATTCCTATTGTTTTGGAGCAGGAAAAAGGGTGCGCCAGCTAAAATGAGTACGCTGAAACCAACATGACTGGGGATAGAAGAGCCACACTTGACCCTCCTGCAGGGAAGCAAAGGCTCAGTTGCAGTGTTGGCAGTTTCTAGTTCTGGGTGGGTGGTGCCAAGGCCCCTACCTCATGTGCATGTTTGGAAAAGGCCTCGGCGCTGGCCATCATGCTCGCAGTCTTTTCATCCAGCTCTCCCAGTTTCTGTCCTCTCTCATCAAGGGCAATGCGTGCACGAGTCAGGTCCCCAATGACTCCTCCTGCGGCGCCTCTCACGCCTTCAATGCCACCAGATCCAGGGATGTGCTGGGCAAGACTGCGAGAGGCTTTTCCTGCCGTGGCTTCACCAACTGCAAAGGAGAAACGGACAAACAGACAGGGATGAGTTCCTGGCCATGGCTCTGTCGCTGCTGCTCGTCCTGAGCTGCAGCCTCGCAGCGGTGACGATGCCGTTTGCTATGCAGCTAGCACGTGTGGAACACTTGGTTCTGTGCACAGCAGCACCTGCTCTGCAGTCATGTCCTCTCCCCCAGACCCCAGGTGCTCAAAAGGTGAAAGACTCATTGGAAGGCAATAGAGGCCCCTGCATTTATTTATTTATATTCACGCTCTCATCTTTATTTTTTCATCAGTGATCTAAAGCTTGTGTACCACCTCATTCCTAGATGACAAGGGCAGACAAATTAATGAATTAACTTCTGCCAAAAAACACCCCACCAACCCAATAAATTACTTACAGAGCTCTTCTCTGTCAAAAGCTTGTCCACTCCCTCCAAAAAGTCCTTTGAGAAACCCTCTGTTTTGGGCTTCTGGTGTTTCCACAGGAGTAAACAAATCCCCAAGCATGTCCTAGTGAAGGCAGACAGAATTAGAGAGGTGAAAGCAGTCCTGGGTGTTTTCTCTGTATTACCAAGCAGATCAGCTAGTGTTACTGTGTGAACAGTACTGAGTACTTAACAGCCGTGTTTCATGGCAGGCAAATACTGGGGCTAAGTAGACCCATGCTTTTGAAGAGACTTGGTTTGTCACTGCCCCATCTCATGTTCGTTAACAGAGAGAAATAAATTTATAAGAAATACAGCGTGACACTACCAGTGCTAAGAGCACATTTTGCTGAGAGACAGCAGAGGTGACACTACTATTGAATAAACAATTTGTTGTGAATTACACGTTTTTGCTTTAGTGATTATCCAGGAAAGCAGGGCAATTGCTCTCTGCTCTCACTTTATTAGTGTACCTGCGTTCAGCCCCTGCTAGCAGCTCCAGAGAGGGTGTTGTTTGTTTGGGGTTTGGGGTGGTTTTTTGATGTTTGTTTGGTTTGTGGGTTGTTTTTTTTTTCTTTTCTTTTCTTTTTTTTTTTAATAACAAAATCCCATCCCCTTCTATACAACCTCCCCCCCCATACTGCGCCTGTTGGCAGAACCAGCAGTGATGCTAAATCAGTATGTTTGCTGAGGGCCCTTTCATGGTGCCAGCCAGATCTTGGAGCAGTCGACCCAAACAAATGGAAGGCTCAGATTTCTTTACAGCAGTACTAGGAAAAAAAGTGGGATCTCCACCATAAACCTGATAAAGCACGCAGTGCCCGTAGTGCTTGAAAGCAGCGAGGCTGTGCACACTGAGAACAGTTGCTGCCCTGTTGCTGAGCTCTGTGTTTGCTCATCCAGGCCTCAACAGGCAGATACAGCTGCTGCTGGGCTCCTGGGAGTGCTCCAGAGTGCTAGGACAACGCTGTGACTCTCGCTCGCTGCTCTGCTCTGCGCAGGCACCTGCTCGGCTCTGCGGAGAAAAATTACTGCAGCCCTTTCAGCCTAAGTGGAGGCTCACAGAGCCTGGCTTTGTTTTCCTAGGTAGCAGGTGATACTGGGTCATCTGCTTTGTGTACACTTGTAACAGCCTTTTACTGTCTTCTTGGCATAAAAGCAACTACTGTCTGGCAGTAGAGAGATGCAAGGGCTGTGCTTCCCTCTGGCTGGTTGTCATAGGATGCTATTACGGTGAATAAAAGAAATCCAGCTTGTAACAGCCTCTTACTACAGGTCCATATTCTAGGATACATTTGATCAAACTTTTTGATCATTTTAAAAATAGTTTCCCTGCAAAATAAGCTCTGATGTGCAAAAGGTTTGTGTGTGATGCTCACTCCGTGCTTTTTCAGACAGCGCTGGGATGCAAGTTGAGCTGCTCAGCACATGTTATTCCCTAGGGCATCATGAGTGCTGGCAGGACCATTTCTTTTACATTTCTATCCTAGTTCACTGCTAATTATATAACCTAGAACTTATTACTTCTCTTTTCTTTTTCCCCTTTCATTACTCATCTTTCTCCTTGTAACCTCTCTTGATTCCTCCTCTTCAATAAATGACATTGTAATTTGCATTTTCTTTGTAAAAAGAACAAGCCCAAATCTCACATTGTAAAGACCTTTGGCTCAAAATGAATGATTTTAATTAGACTATTGCTATAGCTACTGTATTTAATGTGCAATGAGAAATGCTTTCCTCATGTGGAAGAAGGGGAGTAACAATTATTGGAGTAAAAACAATGGTAAATAATATAAAAACATATCAAAGCAGAGCATATTTTTTTGATACTAACCACACTGGTTCGCCCCAAGCTCCCACCTATCTACTGAAAGCTGCAGGCATGAAGATATTTTTAGAGTTAAAATAAAAATATGGGAAGGAATTAATATTTTCACTGAGGCAGTTGCTGTGTGGTTGGACACATGCTGGTACCAACTGCTGTAGCTGGTCTCCATTTGTAGCTTCCCCTTCCTTCCCTTCAGCTGGGGCAAGTGGATAGGAATGTGCCTGTCCTGCTCCCACAGCGCAGCCCTCACTTCAGCTATGACAAACTAGCAGTAAACACGCGGCAATTTCCATCTGCAGGCCCCCTCCCCAAGGAGCAAAGGCACCCAAGAAAGGGTTTGAGCCCTACCTGCAGGTTGTCACACATCTCCTGGCTGTACGTCAGGCGCTGGATCTCTGTGGGAGAGCTGAGATACAAAGCTTGCCCTTCGTTAGTGAAACAAAAGGTCCGCGCTATCCTCATGTCTGTCACAGGCAAATAGTTGAGGTCCAGCAGCGGGCGAAGGCTGGGCAAGCTGAAGAGAAGCAGGTACCCGGGTTAGTCACCAGTTCCCCCACCTGGTGCACCTGCTCTGTGGCTTCATTTTAAACCAACATTTAAGTTTATGCTTTTCATAATTGAAATAGTTGAAGTGTAGCTCCAAGCTGAAAAAATCTGCTGTAAACACACACTGCCTGCCCTGCACGCTTCGTTCCCTTGCAGGGAGAAGTGTCAGCTGCCTTGCCTCAATCAGTTGCGGGAGTGGGGATGTGCAGGTCACAGTCTGGCCTGTGCACATGGCTGGGCAGTCTGCAGGGTAAGGCCCACACCCAGATATCTTGTGGGCATGGCCGGTCCCCGCTTGCGCCCTGCAGACAAAGGCTCCATCATTGCCCTTGCTGTCACAGAACCATGAAATGGCTTGAATTGGAAGGGACCTTAAAGATCACCTAGTTCCTTCCCCCCCCTTGCTGTGGGCAGGGTCACCTCACACTAGAGCAGGTTGCTCAGAGCCTCATCCAGCCTGGTCTTAAACCCTTCCAGGGATGAGATGTCCACAACTTCTCTGGGCAACCCGTTCCAGTGTCTCACTACCCTCATGGTAAAGAACTTCTTCCCGATGTCCAATCTAAATCTATCCTGCTCTAGTTTAAACCCATTGGCCCTTGTTCTGTCACTACATGCCCTTACAAAAAGTTCCTCCCCCAGCTTCTCCTGACTTGGCATTTTGGATGGCACTTTCCCAAATAGTTTCCTCAGGCTGGGGAAAGGGAGTGTGAGGGCATGACTACAGGGCTGCTGCACAGCCACTCACTGGTGGAGATGACAAAGGAGGGAAACCAGGCACTTTGAGTGGAAAATCTTCCAAAATAGGAAGAAGGGGACTTGTTAGTTCTCCGTGGATAACCAGAACCCTTTCTGTGCCTGAGTTTATAGTCCTCTATACCTGACTGACCATAACTGAGCAAAATTATCACTGGTTTCTTTTATGATAGGTAAACATCATCCATCAATTGTCACAGGTGGGGAATTACAATCAAATACAGGAGTTTGCTTTGCTGTGCAGCTGCCTCAACCTTGCCATGTGGAGAGAGGCCAAGGACCAGGTATGGCAGCAGGCAAGGCAAAGCGTTAAATGCACCCACAAGAGAGCAAATGCAGAGCATCGGGCACTCTGGAGCAAACACAAGCAGACCATGATGGCACCGTGCCACCTCTTTGCTTAGTTTTGCCACAAGATTAGTTAGATAAGTACCTCAGTGTCATGATGTGCCCATTGGCACAAAAGCACGCCAGACAGACGCTGTTACAGAGGGTGACCACATCTGCTCGCAATAAAAAGGACGTTTCGGTGATGTTGTGGACATAAAGACATGTTTGGGAAGGCAATGAGAAGACTTTGGCTTGTTTTTCTGAACAAATGACTGCAAATTGATGATCACCCATATCCTGGGAGGAGGAAGGAGAATGCATGACAAGTTTCCTTTTTCTTGTTTTTTCACCATCATCAGCACTGTGTGGGTCCCTCCATACTTCATACGGTGGATGTGTCAACGTCCCCATGCAGTCCAAGCACGCGAAGGTCAGCACGGCTCCTTTCAGTGTCAGAACTGTGCCTGCAAAATATGATTTCCTCTCACTGGCACTGGCACCACAGTTAGTCTGGGTGTCAGTACTGTGACACCCAGCTTTTGTAAACAGCAAACAGGTTGATCTAGCCAAGGCCGCAAGTCTTCCACGATCAGCTCATCCTGACCACAGAAGAAAGCAAACACGCAGGCTGTCGGTAATGCCAAGGTCTCGTGCAGCCTATATCAACTAATCCATAAAGTACATGCTATTGAATACCACAAAGATAAGCTGCTGTTTACGTTATGCTAGGAGGGTATTTATTCCCCAGCAGCAAAATGGCTTTCTTAGTCTGGTGACCTTCCAGCATTGTTTTTCTGAACAAGTTGGGAGTAGGAAACCTCTATTTCTGTGCATCCTCTGATTATTGTGGTTATTTTACTTTAAACACTAAGTGCATACTGCTTCTCCTCAGCCTTGACCTCTCTCAGCCCTCTGTTCTCTTGGCTGCACCATCTGTCACTCACTCAGCCAAGGATCTCTCCTGGTACATCAACCTGCCAACATTTTTGTTTCCTTTCCTTGAACTCCCCTCTGCCTCTCTGCAGCTTTCTGATAGTAAGATAGCCAAACTGTTCACAGCATCCCAGATAGGACTGCATCAGAGCTGTACACGGGACTGCGATTTCACAGTCTGAAGGAGCTCGGCTCATTTCTCTGGGCTCAGAGGAAACGTGTAACTCTGCACACAACACGAGGTCATCTCTGGAAATAACACAACCAAAGTGACTCAGTTCATGAAGCTGTGGGTCTCTCACGGGCATCCGTATTTACCAGTGTGCCCTCTATGCAGTGAGTGCCCATGGCTTGGTGTGTGGTATTGAGAAACTTCTGCCCCAAAGGCCATACAGAATCATGCAGTTATTCCCCCTGTTGCACCAAGACAGACAATAAACAGGAAGAGAGCTGCACTCTTACCACTCGGCGATACCATGACTGGCTCTGACTGCCGTAAATCGTCACTAGCTGGCAGATTAAGGGAGAGGATTAAGACCATACCGAGGCCTGTTCCAACCCAGAGACAGGGGGAGACAGCGGAGTCATTCTTCCGAGCAAAGGACTCCATGAAGTACAAAGCAGTAATTGCCTCCTTTGAGTCCCTGTCGATACTGGACACGCTGGAGCTTCGGGAACGGCTGAAGGAGTTTTCCCTATTTTCTGCATAAATAAATAGAAGCAAACAGGAGTAAATTGGCAATTCTAGAAGAGGCACAAGCCTGCAGCAAATACAAACACCCTGCAGAGTACAGAAAATAGTTTTCGTAACCTGAGCAAACACTCTGATACTAGCACGATACCAGCTTGCTGCCAGTGTATAAATAAGTGTGGAAATGCTGTCAGACCTCATCAGTTAGATCTGCATTAGAAATAGCTGCTTATTATGGAGATTAGCATAGACTAATTAGAATTTACAACAGTCTTAGCTCAAAGGACTTGTTCTAAATAGCATGAAATAATTTTAGACGCATATGTTACCAATGCATTTAAAATTAATCCATGTATCTCATTACTGCAGGACATGACAGGAGACCATTACCAACTTCAGATCACATGTCCTTTGCTCTGCTCTTGTTTGCACCGTTAGGACGTCCTAGCACTTGCGTTCACGGCCTTCGTTTATTGTCAAGCTATTAATAGCTGCTCTCTGGGGAAAAGCCACCCACTGCTGAACTGATCCCAGCATCCAAAACATCTCAGGGTACACATCAACTCTGGCTTCCCAGGGAGGGAAGTGAGAAACCTGCTCTGTGCCCTTGGCAACAACTGCACAGTGAGCCAGCGCTGACTGGGTCATCTTTCTGCCTAAACTTCAGCAGGCAACAGCACAGAGCCAGGCAGAGACAGAGCTGTATCACCCTTGCTGCAAATACATAGTTATGGAGGCACTCTCTGACCTTTCCAGAGAGGAAATACCAACAAACAGGGTCTGATGGCTGCAGGGCTGTGGATCTCCCTCTGCTTTGCTTTGCCTGGTGCCAGGCAGGAAGCACAAGAGTCCTGGCATTAGCCGGAACTGTCGGTGGCAACGCACTGGAGACTATAAAGCACAGCGGGGCTAAGAAGTTGCTGAAGAGCAAAGGAGTCAGAAGGAAAAAGAGAGTAGGGCTGGCTGGTAGCACAGTCTTTGCCAAACAACTTGTGCCAGTGCTGCTGTCTACCAACCTGCAGTCAAAACCTGGGCTGGACCATTGGAAACCTTGCATTCATTTCTGCAACAATAACAACTAGAGGACCAGGAAGTTCTGGAGATGGAGAAATAGCTGCAGCTATAGGACCTGAGATAGAAGGCTCATTTCTGAACCTAGAATTATGAGGTAGATCTATGTCTGGTACAAAATTATCCTCTCAGAAGAGAGAGCTGTCTCTTCAGAGCCTGTGGAAAGGTCTAAAAAGAGGAATACTTTCTGCCATGGTTGAAGAACAAAATTAGGAAAGGACGTCTCATGCACTCCAACCTAAAACTGGGCGAAGCCTCACATTGTTTACATGGTTCCTGCTCTCCACCAGATGCAGCCATTTCACTGGTGAATCTCTTCCTCAGACAGTGTGCTGCAGCATTGTATTCCCCTACCCATACGACTCAATGTTAACTGCTGAAATTGTCCTCTTCACAGCAACTACCTGGGAAAGAATGGAGAGGACCACAGGAAAGCACTACTGGAACCACACCAGTGTGGAGTGTTACTACATATGCTGCCTTAAAAGCTGGCAAGCAAGGATGAGGCCAGATTCTCCTGCTACTCTTTCACACTTGAGCCAGCTTCTGTTCTTTGAGGGCATCTGTAACTTGTTGAAGAGGAGCTTCACAGGGTAGCTGTCCCTGCCACTTCAGTCCCACTCTCATGGATGAGACACTTACATCTACTTGAACTTCCAAGCACTGCCCTCACCCTGCTTCACCTTCACGTAGGCACTGTTGTAGCTCTCTAGTACTGCTAAGTATAGCTGCATAAAACTGGGATTGTTTATTCATGTGCAAACACAGCTTCTAATACCTTGAGAATTAGTGTCTCCCATAACCCCAAGCACTTTGTACTTCTCCTGCAGTGGACTGGTTGGCCCAGCTCCTTCCTAAGCACAGTGACAGCTGCCAGGTAAAGAAGGGGAAGACAGTAATTTCAAGGCAGAGATCATCAGGGCTTCACACACACACACATATATATTATTTTTTCCCCCCCAAAGGGTACCTATTTTAAAAAAAAAAGTTATTATGTAATTCATTTTCTCTTTAACAGGTGTATTAATATCACAGTCACATAAAATTCAAATACGGTGGTGCTCGAAGTGAGAAAGATGTTGAAAGGACAAATGCAGATAGTGTAGGCGACATATACGGAACTTAAAATACATGATGTGGCATTTGCATGTGTCATCAAGCTTTCTCCCTCCCTAAGTTAACAAGAAATGTTCCTCACTCCTGTGCAGTGCAGTTAACTAATACATCTTTGAAGATCTGACACTAACAGATATAAGCTTTGGGACACTTTTGGGAACATGCTGTGCCATTTTCTATTAAATACCCAACTGAAACTGCCATTCTAAAGACCAGTGTGATATATGTCAAAATTTGATGTCATATCTGGACCGCAAACCAAAACCTCTGAAAGGCTGCAATCACTATGTAACTTTATTAGCTGGCTCTAAAGCAAGGTAGAAATCTCTCCTCTTTCCAGATTTCAGGATAAAATTTAGTTTAGGCCTGTTCCCTGGGACTGCTTTCTCAAAGAGATTATGCCCCAAAGTCCCTATTTAGAAACCACTACACTGTATCCTAACAAAACGTACAAGCATTTGGGGGGGGGATTTTAAAAGCAAAAGTGTTTTCATCTGCAGTCAGTGCATTTCAAAAAGCTGCTTTCCATGGGTTAAGACCACACAATGTAAACACCACTGCTCTCCTAACAGGACTCCCTCTTTCTTCAAAATGTTTTCATTCAGCCCTGTCCTATACATGATTTGGGTTAGTGAGAGGCAGATGGAAACTCAGGAACCAACCTCCTTCATAATACTGGACTGTTTGTTAAATTCCAGCTATGAGCAGCAGCATACAAATAGAAGGCTCCTGATTTAACAGCAACAGCTAAACCACTAACTTGCTACCCACCTCACTGACAGAGACACACAGGACACTTGAACTCACATGCTAGGATGAAAACGAAGCCGGTGCTCTTGAGTCTTACCTTTGTTCATCCATGTGTGAGCAGTACAGTGACGCTCGTCGTGTGAGAATGTACTGATCCCATGTAATTGCTGAAGCATTGCCCGTCTGGAAATGTAACCTACTGCCACAAAACCGCATGCATTGCAAAAGGACAAGAACAATTGAGCCAACCGTCATCATGACATTTATACGAAAGCAGCCCTGAGCAGTTATTGTCCTAGCTCTCTCCTTGCGTGACAGAGCTGTCCTGAGGCACCGCACTGGTGGCTAGGAGAAGATTTAATTTGGGGCTTGGGGGTTTTCTGGGAATTTAAAAGATGATTTGAGTAAATGATTTCATGTATTTCAGCTGTCACCTTTACAGATCAGAGATGGAAGAGGTGAATTCTGTTTTTCCACTTCCTTTTGTTTAGTGGAAGTAAAACTGGAATTTCCTCACTTTCCCATGGAAGTAAAAAAAAAAAAAAAAAAGAAAGAGGGAGGACTTCTCTATTTCTATGGGGAGCACATCCTCACCTATCATCTCTTCCATGAAATTGTCACTGTACTTATTCTAAACTAGAAGGGTTGACACTAACACAGAAGCATCAAGTAATTTTTTTTTCTCGAAGTCAGGAAGCACGAACGTAAAAGTATCACTTGTTATGAGGAATGAAAAAACCCCAACCAAACCCTACCATTGACAAACGGCAACATTTTCACTGCAAATGTTTACATTCATTACTTAAGAGTTTTGCAATTGACTGTCAGTTTCTCATATCCTATTTATAGGTCCTTTCCTGGTTTTAACATACTGAGTAATTGATCTGCTTATAAAACACATAGAAAAATTGACCTGTTTTGATATAGAAATCAATATATTTTGGAAACAAAGTTAAATGGTTTATATTCTCCTCACCTGGAGATTTCTAAGTTTTATCCCCAAATATCAGACCTAACAGAACCTAATGAAACTATTAAAACATTTGCCAGTTTAAGGATCAGCATCTTTAAATTTTAAGAGCAATCTGTCACTTTTGAAATGATATAGTCAGGAAAGCATGCAAAGCTCTGAACACCACTGCAAGCACACGGTAAAGGATCTGTACTTCAAACATGGATTCACACACAGTAACATCATAGAGACAGGGAGACCGGACCATATTACTGACGGCAATGCTTCAGCAACACACAGGAGGAGGGGGCTGGAAGCAGCACTGCAGGGTTTTCACACATTGAAGGACATTGCACGTTAGCTTGGCTAAAACCATTTTCAAACATGTTCTAATAGCACCACTCTAAAGCTGCATTCCACATACAGCAATTCGCTAGGAAGTAGTGGAAATTGTCTTAAGCACAAAGAATGCAATAATAATCTGGAATTTTACTGTGAATTATTTCCAACCGGATCAACACAAATAAGTTTCCCTAAAACTATGGTGAAAAAGCCTGTGATTATACTGCTTGGAGAGCATTCAAAGCAGGGTGACTACGTCTGTGCTTACAGAGAGCTCACAGCTGCAGGATGCTTGACCCTCCCTGTCACAAGGGCTCAAATGTATTGCCCTGAAGGTGCTACAGCTACAGCAGCGTAACCTGAATGGCTTTATGGAACCGTACTGGTGTAAGACTGATGTAAATGACAGCAAATATAGACCTGAAAGGAAAAATAGATTCAAGTCAGCAGACTTGACTCTTTGATATTTCCAGAATATGGTAAAATTCAGGCTTAGGCTTCTGTTCAGCATGTTTTACAAACAGAAGGGAGCTGTCAGGGCAGAACTATGCTTCATATTGAAAATGAAGTAGAAATAAGCATTTTTATAGAAAGATAAAGATGCAAGAGATCTTTACAGTGAGTAATCTATCACCCTTCCATATTCAATTGCATGAATCACTTCCCTTGACTTAAACAAGCAAACTCTCTTCACATTCATATCACTAAGAGGTTAATTTGGGTATAGGTTATAAGTTCAGACATATATTTTTTAATCAAAGCCATCACAATTCTCTAGAACTTAAATCCCAACCTAAAATACCTGTTCTGCTGAAGTGTCCTTCGTAACATTGATGGCTTGGGAAAGGACAGTATGTTGTATAACTTTCATATGTCGAAGTATCCGAGAATAAGGTGGAGACAAGAGGCATTATAGAATAAAAACCTCAGGATCATTAAATAACAAAGTAAAAATAGCTAATATCCTAACGAAGCAAGGGAAAGCCTTTTAAAGGACTCTCTTTTCCTCTGCTTGTGTAACTGATGTGTAGTTAGAAAAGTTTTGCTTTAAAAAGCCCTTTAGCAACAGTTATTATCACAGAACTTGAACAATCTCAGAATATTCTGATGCTCTTCTCTAGTCTCTAAGCACAGAAGCCCACCACCTATTCCATTCTGCCACAGAAGTACCAGGAACCACCCAGTGGTGTGTTTCACTTCCAGAAATGTTTCCAAAATTATTTCAGATTGTAGAAAATCAGTTTACGTTGATCTGAAGCGATTGCTAGTGAGCAGAAAGATGCTAAAGTTAAGCATGCAATGCAAAACACACACTCCAGATTCAACATGCCTAGAGCGCAGTGTGAAATTAGCTTAATTTGGAATGAAATCACCATTTAAATTAAAACTGACTAGACATTCAGTGAAATGTAAGAACAAAAATTTCATTTAGTTGGTTGCTTTAATAAAAAGAAAAATTTGCAGATTCCTGTAAGAAAACAAGTGTGTCCTAGCATCCTAGTAGAAGCTAACAGAAAATGTACTCCAAGGAAAAATCAAACATGAAGTCTACCTAGCCCAGTGGGGTTGGAATTTAGTCACCAGCAGCTCATGTGTGTTCATGCAAGGCTCTTCTCCCTTTCTTACCAGGCCTTTCCTGGCCATTAGACATGCTCTTTTGGAACGCACCTCAGTCTTTAGACAACCTCTCCCCACTGCTTTTTCCAGGGACATAGGGTATTGTAAGCTCTGTTGGGACCAGATTTAGGCAGACACACACCTAACTCCACTTAAACCTCTGAGAGAAACCAGCGGTTAGCTTTGATAAAGGTTATGATTCAGTCTAAAGCTCCACTGGCTTTTTTTGCAGCCTGGTGACTGTAGCACTCAGAAGAGAACTGAAGGCCACAAGCTGCAGGCACAAATCAGTCTAAGAGGACCAACTCTATCCACCCATGCTCTTCTGCATCTGTGGCTGTGAGGTATAATTAGGAACAGCATTCTTCATGTCTGTGCCCCTCATGGGAACAATGCTCATTTGAGAGGCAGAGCCTCAGGTTTCTGTCCCTTCCGGTCCTGTTTTTAGATTGTTAGTTACTGTGGACCCAATATAAAAATATAAAAGAAGAACGTGTTCTGGGGAGCTTGAACACTGTTGCTAGGATCGAGAAACTGGGCTCCCTCTTACATAACAACCTACTTTTTATGCATGACTTCCTGGGCAAGTGGCACAGCCCATCTATTTGGTTAGGGCGTCTGCTCTGAGAAGCACTCCTCTCAGACTGCATCCTAAAGGGATGGATTGAAGTAGATGGGCTGAATGGTCCCCTTACCCCCAGGACCAGTTGCCATTATACCAGTTGCCATTATTTTGGAGGTGCCTGTGTCACAGGCAGACCAGGCTTTGCCCCTTGCTCACCTTCAAAAAAATACATCTGTCTACATCTCCTTTCTAAGAGGAAGCAGAAAAAGAGAAGGCTTTTATTTTACCTACAGTAGAAAACAAACATGCATGCACTCATCTCCACCATAAATGAAAAAGATCTTAACACTGTGCACAAATCACTTCTGGGAACAGTTCCATTCCCCCAAGAATAATCGATCTATGGATCTTATAGCTCCTTATTCAAATGGAGTACTTTGAAAACCTGAGAGAAGATGAAGGAATACCCTTCTTTGGAATACTTGCTTTTTTGGTGCCAAATGTTTTATTACAGCCATGCAGAATTTGCAGTTCAGAAATCCCTGAGTTTGCAGTGCCCGTTAGACTAGAAGTGCTGTGATTTTGCTAAATACAGGAAAAAAATTATTTCAGTTTCCTAATAACTTTTTTTTTTTTTTTTTTGAATAAAACTATCTGCAGTAAGGAACAGATTTCTAGATACAGAACAGATCCCCTATGCAACATTTTTATCTGCTTCTCTGCACAGACAAGTAATGTGGTGGCAAACTGAGCAGCTAGTGGAGACTGTGGCTTGCTATAGTGTTTCTAAGTTGTTTCCTATTATATTATCCTTACTGTTACTAGTTACAATGATGTAAAGTAACTTCAAACACTAACAGAATTGAAACTATTGCCAAGCAGAACTAACACTGTAACTCCCTCACTGTGAAATAAATAAAGTAACTTTCAAGCCAAGGGCTTTTCCATCTGCTATGAAAGCCTTTCTGTGCAAGCCATGGCACTGAGGGGCCACATGAAGTGTGGTCCCATGACTGCTGCCCCGTGGATCAGGTGTCAGTTCTGCTGGCTGCTTGGTCAGGGGAGTTGATCAGAAAGGATCCACTGTTGCAATATGGAAAGGCACGCCAAAGGCAATGCAGTGGTGAGCATGAGCTGTTCTGAAAATCTGCCAGAGATGCAGTAACCTCCTCAGAGAATCCATTTTTGTGGTTAACTACCCTTATGATCAAAATGAATCCCCTACCATCTCCCTGAAGTTGAGCCTCTGCCTTAGTAATTTATGTCCATTTCTCATCCTGTCCTTTTCTCAGCAGACATGGGCAGCAGATTATTCTCTCCCCTCTGTAGTGCCCTGACATGCATTTGAATACTTTTGTGCTTTTTCTTCAATATTTTATCTAGATAAAGAATTTTATCTAGAGCTTTCCTTGGAGGACTAAGAACCATTACTTTTGAAAACTGCAGTGCTCATCTTCCAGGCCATCACCACTTAGTTCACGTCTACATGTGGGCTTCAGATCCAACAGCCCCAAGAACAAAGGAGCCAATGATAAAACCAGAAATCTCCCTCTTACTTCCCCCACATGTGAAGGAAACCTAAAGGTCACAGTTACTCATCCAGCCCAAAAACCCGATGTGCTACACATTGGATAGCACAGTACAGCCATAACTGACATGAGAAAAACTGACATACATCAATTGGAATGGAAGTTACGTAGGAAGTACTGCAACACACAGCACAACAGCAGCTGAGCCTGGTTTCTCAGGCTGTGGACTCTTTATAAGATAACCACTCTGTACCATATTTCCAGGGCCCTGACTACTGCACACTGGGTTTATGAGAGCAAATGTCAGCCCTTCTCTATGGCTTCACACACATATTTACAGTCTAATGCTGATAAAGGTACAGATCGATCCTAAGACTTTGGAAACCTTATTAAAAAAACAATAGACCAAAGTCACAGGCTGACATACATACACAGAAAATAACTGTAAAATCTGCTAAATCTAAAAACCGAACCAAAAGTCTCAAACTTAGCACCTTAGAATGCCAAAAATCTAAACCAAAATCCATCAGGGAAAAAATCATGAAGCCTCTGCCAGGCTCTCTACAAGGCTTATTATGGTGTTCCTCACAAATACTTTTGAATAACAGAAGAAGTTTAAAGTATATCTTATATATCAAATACTACCCATTTCCAGATATAAGGAAGAAATTCTTTACTGTGAAGGTGATGAGACACTGGAACAGGTTGCACAGAGGAGTTGTAGATGTGTTCTATAAGTGTCGAAGGCCAGGTTGGGTGGGGCTTTGAGCAACCTGGCCTAGTGGGAGGTGTCCCTGCCTGTGGCACGAGGGTTGGAACTGGATGACCTTTAGGGTTGCTTCCAACTCAAGCCATTCTATGATTATAAACAAATTGAACAAATTCATGCAAGAGACAAAACTACTTATCCACCAAACAGTTTCAGTCATTCTATATGCAGATGCAAAAGAAAATTTTCAAGTATAAAAGTATACTGGATCTATTAAAATGGAAATTTTACTGCACTTGCCATAGAACTTTTGATAAGGCCATTAAAGATAATGACTAAATATTCTTGAGTGGTTCATTTTTGCCAGCTCACGGTGACATTTTAATTCAATACTAAATTTTAACTACATATAATCAAAGACTTAATCCAAAAACTGAGGTATATGCTGAAACTGAATTATTTTAAAGAAAAGCTAAAGCAAATGCAAAGACTCTGATCATAGCATTCCTAGACAATTACAGTGTACAGAAAATCCTTGTTAGTATTCCTCATTCAGATGCATGTTTGTAGCACTAAAATCTAAATAGTCTTTCTAGTCAAGGGTGATTAAATTGGACTAGTTAAAAACCACATCATTGGAAATAAAAATAATTAAAAAAAGGAAAGACCATTTTCCATCACTGCTGGTGGGAGAAAATAGATTTCCAAACACAATACCTCAAAGGAAAAACTCCAGTCTGCCTTTGCTTTATTCCTAAGACATATGATATAACCACATATGGACATACATATACAGAGTGCTCCAATTTCTGTGTGAATGCAGGCAAGGAGGAAAAAGCTGGTAGAGTTTGCCAGCACAAGCTCTGGATGGCAAGTAGAAAATCACGGCAGAAAGAATCTTTTGGAGAACGCAGACTGCCTTAAAAAACCCAGAATGTTTGAAAAAAGTAATAACCAAATAGTATCAAATCTGAAAGATTTCTCAGAGATAGTTGTTTATTAAAGCAAAGAGGACTGCATGCCAGCAAATCTATCTGTGCACACACTTCCATATACCCACCAGCTATTCAAGTATTACCGCACTGAGTTCCCTCCCACAACGATTTTATTTTTATTCTTTAACGTCACTGTTTTCTTTAATTCAGTGTTTTCTTCAATCTAAAATAGCAATTTAAAATGTGACTGAAGTACAGATTTGGTTTTCCTATGAAGAAAAAGAGCAGATGTTTTGGGCCTATTCATCTACACTGAAGTTCTTGATCAGGCTGAGATCTCTGCTGTTATAGATGGAATGGGGGATTTAAGGCATTTTAACAACTATGCAGTATTAGCTCTGAGACTCAGATGGGCCATTTTGGCTCTCTGTGACAGGACAGAAGGCAAGCCAGGTAGGGATACACATTTTTCAAAATGAAACTATGGAAAAGGTTCATATAATTCCTTTTTCACTGTTTCTTCAAGAACACCTGCAGACAAAACAGGGTGCTAGTTGGAGGCCAGAGCTGGAACAGACCCCAAGACAGGATCAGTGCACACAGCTACAGCCTGCAAGAAAGTCCACTAAGCCTGGTGACAAAACACATTCTTATTCTACAGAATGTCATCATGGGACAGAATCTCTGTAAGGATTTTCTTGAATAGGAATAATCTGCATTCATATACTTTTTTTTGTTTTTATTGCTGTCAATATTTAAAGCACAATGTTAACTTGAAAATAAAAGAAGTAACTTATACTATGTGCAAAGAAGTGCAATCACTAACTACTAAAATCTCAAAAACTTCTGGTCAAAAAAGGACTAGAAGATGTTTAGAATTGAAGTCACTCCCACTGTATGTGAAAATCAGGTTCGTAACCTCCTGAGGAACCTGAACATCCATAAGTCCAGGGGACCTGGCGAGATGCA
>JANIJG010008677.1:59729-78272 GCA_024611175.1 Megaceryle torquata
GTCCCTGCTCTCAGCAGGGGGTTGGACCAGATGACCTCTGGAGGTCCCTTCCAACCCAGACATTTCTATGTTTCTAATTTAGAAGCTCAACAGTGGAATTTCCCATATATGTGCTTTTATTTACAATGAAATAATTTCTTGCATATTACTGCAAGGAAGAAACAATCAAAATATGTGAAAACAAGATTATACAGAATCACTAATATGTTATTAAGGACTTGTAAAATTCTAATTTCTTGCTAAAATTGGATATGGAATATTGAGCAACTACAGAATTAATTAGTATAGCTGTGTTAATACTGCATTTTTGAAGCCAGAAGATACTAGAGGGCGTATAAAATTTTAAATATCATAAATAGTATTAGAGAAGTGACTGGGTAATTATTGACAAAAATATAAACATAACAAGTTACTTGATCTAGATACTAGTAGGGTTTTTTTTGAAAAAAACCCAGACTTTTAAACTGAAATACCAGTAATCTTTAGCTTGGAAGAAATCTACTTGAGTTTAAAAAGCTTTAGAGCTTTTCCGGTTTTTCCGTGTTAGATGAGGGAAAGACACAGGTTAAGCACTAACAGTAACCATGTACACATAGACACTACCCCTCTGCTACTGTTACTTGGCTTTTGAATTACTCTTCTGTGAGTGTGGAAGAAACATCAGCACTTTATGAAACTGAACAGTGTGCAATATTTTGACCAGCAGAAAACAAGACGCCCCCCTCTCTCCATTTTCTTCCTATGATTCATCATTGCAAAGACATTCTTCAAGAAATGCTTTTCTATATCAGGAATCCTTCTGCACATGTAAAGAGGTAAGAGTCATCAAAATCTTGACAATCAGCTAACAGAAATGAAGTGAGAAGAATTTATTGTGTGAAAGTTGCTTGAATCTACACTTGATGAAAATGCTGGAAATACAGTTCCTATTTTACCAAAAGATCAGATTTAAATTAGTAGATTTGGAAATCCAATGAAAGAGTAGAAGAATGATTTATTATTCTAAATAGCTCTTATCATTAGTCACCAAAATGTATTCTCTTTTTAATCAAATCAATTAGAAAAAGTTGTAAAGAGCAGGAACTGGAAGCATTATTAAAATGTCTCCAAGTGTTATCAGTACCTCAGAGACAGGCTTTAAAAAGGCTAAGAATCAGCTACCCACAAACAAAGGCTTTATTTATTTGGTTTTTTTTTTTTTTTAAATGTGTAAAAATTACTTAAGAGTACTGAGATAGCAATCTCTAATCAAAATTCTACTCAGGTACAATACTAAATCCTACCAAATCCTAACCTGAAATGCTACCTCTCTAGCGAGGACATAAATTATGTACCTTGATTCACCACAGGAGAATATATATATAAAAAAAAAATCATATTCTTGTCAATACATCTATTGTTTATTGCAGTATATACCTTAAGTAGTCAATAAATTCTTGGCAGAGAGAGGATTTTTGTGTTTCATTTTGGAACAGCCCAACCAGAAGGTTTTGATCAAGGCCAGTTCCACATTTTGGAGAGAATGCCTATTTTCAGTACATGATTTCTCAAACTTTTTAACTTCTCATCTTTTGTCTCCCTCACCCTCCTCCCTATGCCCAGTCCAAGAATCTTCTAAGGATTATACCGCCTTCTACCATATTATTTAGCATAGAAACCTTCTTAGAAATAAATTAAACTCTTTCTTGTAACAGTCATTTCACTGACCTTACTGAGAGTTTTAATACCATAGAAGTTACCACTGATACTTTTAAACAGGGATTTTTTTTGTCACTTATTTTAATTTACTCCACACCCCTGAAAGGAAATTAGATGACAATCTCTAGAAAGGGATAGGCTATAACATTGAACTTGATAAATATTATAATTAGTGATGTACTAGAAAGTGAATCTTTCATGACATGAATATTCAGAAAGCATCATCACAAGTTTGGCAGAACACTGGAACAGGTTGCCCAGGGAGGTGGATGAGGCCCCATCCCTGGAGACATTCAAGGTGGGGCTGGACAGAGCTCTGAGCACCCTGCTCTAGTTGAGGCTGTTCCTGCTCTCAGCAAGGGGGTTGGACCAGATGACCTCTGGAGGTCCCTTCCAACCCAGACATTTCTATGATTCTGTGATCACGCCATCAAAAGTTTCACTGTATTACTAAATGCTTTGTACACAAGGGTCAGTGAGACCTTAAGGGGATGTAGGTTGTGCCTGCCAGTGGCACTACATTGGGAGAATGGAAGGGAAAAAGAAAAGAAGCAGCATAAAAGTATTAGTGCCATGGCCCGGTTATGTACAAGTAGTGCTGATCTTGCAGCAGCATCTGCATACAAGAATTCCAGAAGAGTTTTGAACTACATAGGATGAAAAAGAATACACAGCAATAGAAACTACTGTGGCAGTGATGTATTTTCCACCATGAGCTATCATATGACAGTGGTACTTACCATATTTGCATAAAGAGAGGTAGATGAAAGGGTTATGTTATGGTCATCATCAGTAACTAATGTGGGGGGAAAAAATGGTGATTACACAGATGAAAACTGCCTGGAATTTATAAAAAACCTCAGATCTCTAAATCTGCATTACACAGGAGCTGTTAATTAATCCAAGTTAAAAATGAAATATATTGTAGGTTTAGTATTTAAACAGGATTACTTATAACTGATTGCTAAGGATTACATTTTGTCATATGCTGTACAAAGCCTACAATGTGATTTAACATGTTTGCTCTTCAGCCCATGACTTAATCTTTGAAGTGTCCATGCTATTGTAACATTCTTCTAAGGGAGAGATGGTTGGATGGTCAATGAAGAACCAGCAATCAGTTAAAATGTCACTGCTCCCCAAGTCTTTCACCCTGCTCCTCTGCAGAAGGTTAATACTTGTCTAGTAAAGTCAGAAAAATAGATCATATGGGCACTTCTCATTTGCTTTCGTGCAAAGAGAGTTGGATAATTAAATAATTATTGGATAATATGGAAAGCTGTTTAAGCTAAATGTTTCTGGACTTAAGCAGAAATGAACAATTCCCTTTGGGATCTCTCTTCCACCAGTATTTATTCTGGTGTGGTAGTCTCTGGTGATGGGAGATGACTTCTAACAGAGACCTGATGACATAGCTGGAAGATGGTAACACCTTCCATGAGCACAGCCATTTTGCAGAGAGCCTTTGACCATGCTTTGCATTGTGTCCCCTGAATGAATGCAGGTAAATGCTGTTCTTAAATTGAATGGAAGGAGCTGCTAGAGGACACTGCAACAGATTTTGTGATATCAGCTCCAAGTCAAGAATGTAATCTTGGGACCCTCTGTGCCAAATTATGGTGTTTTCTTATAGGGTCTCACACGTGTAGAAACTATTTTTCTGTTGTGTGATCCCCACGGTAGTCAGAAGCAGGGACTGAAAAAGAATTTGCTATTTCATGTTATCACAAAGAAAAAACAAGTTTCTAGAAATTTGCCATTAGTAAGAAAGGTATTTTATAATAATTTGTTTTTAAAAATACAGAATTCAACACTCTGATGTAATTCCCCTTGCTCTGTCTCCATTAACAGTCAGCAAAAATAGGGAGTACTGGTTCCAGCTGTGGTGCAGACACATTTGCAAGTGGGCAGGTTAGGATACAAATACTCCTTGCAAGACAGAGGGCTATGGTCACAGTGTGGTCTTACAGCATCACAGCCAAGCTACAGCCCAGGCAATAGCTACAGAAGATTATTATCTCTTTGGTGCTTAGGAAATAGTTCTGCAACTTGATTAAAATGAAAACCTGGATTTTAAAAAGACTTGTTGTTTAAAGTAATTATTTTATTATTAAAATATTAAACTCTATAATTTCTGTTATTTAAAGATTATGAAATTTTTACCTATTAATAAAATTGAATACAATCAACACTACAGTCCTACACCTTCTATTTTGATGCTGTGGTTTCCCAGCTTTTGATAGACCGAACCTTTTCTGCACGGACTATGCATTGTTCTATTGCAAGAATGTGGGGGAGCTAGAAGCATGGGAGACCAGGGTCAAGGACACCAACAGCAGAGCGGGAACATTATTCAGACTGAAGAAGAACATGTCAGTTGAATGCTTCTGCTTAAATGGTCCGCAGTGAAATAGCTGGCACTGCTGAAGTTAAAATGGTCTTAGTCTAAGTTTTAAGCACAATCCATGGCTACGCGTGGTCCACTTTGTATCTCTCAGTTTCATTGAGAATGCACTCAGATAGATCAAGATTTGAAGACTGTTTTTTCAAGCTTTAATGCAAGAAGCTTATTATAAATATAAAAACCAGATTAGATTATGGCCTATATTTTACTGTAAACGGTGAACAGGGATTGTGGAATTTTATAAAGTCTTCAGTAGCAATGACTAAAGAAACATGTAAGTGCAAAGCCTGAACTCACATTCTAAAAATATCTTACTCATTTTCAGACTTGATAAGTAGAGATGAGAGTTTAGGGCGTTCGTACTGGTTGCTGTCACAACAACTGTACACAAGCTGCTATGAAGAGTCACTTTTCTGGAACAAAGCACCCGGTCCATCGAGATGAGGGGATGGCTGGCTGTAAGAGTTCGGCGAGGTTCAGCATTCCGCATCCCTAGGCAGCATGGAGCTCAGGAGCAGGCATGTTAGTAACAAAACTAACACACACAGCTTGTTCTAATTCTAAACAGTCAGATGAAGACAGTGGTTCAGGGCAGCCACTAGGACAAGGATCATGCTGAACCTATTTGCTTTTACACCCACAAATCCCTAGCAAAATATTGATTGCCACCCACCTTCTGTGGTGACTGGGAGGGAAATCTCCATGCAGGCTGCAGACTGTGCTTTTCTGAAGGGGGGCCTCCCAGGCCCTCGGCGGTTTGCCTTTGAGACATCTGCGCTGGAAAGTCGTTTTCCTGAACCGCAGCTCTGGGACGTTGGACTTGTACAGTGACCATTCACGTGATCTGGAAAGTGAATGCAAGAAGGTCTTGGTATAAGTGTCTGCTCCCAAAATTCAAATGGAGGGGAGACGTACGTTCTGATATTTAAGAACGGGTTAAATCAAGTCTTCTGAGAATAACTACTACTTTGTTTTACCAACCCAGCATGTATATATAACAACTCACCATATCTTTAAGGTGTACTTTGAAAAAATAGAAAGGGTCCTAGAACTGGTTCATGTTCTTACAGCCACAGATCCCACGGCATATTGTTGACCTCTGTGCACAGGTAATTTATCAAGATATTGCTGGTAACATTGTCATCCCTGATGTTGTGTCTCCTAACAGGTACCAAATAAATTTGAACGCTATATTTCCTTTTTGCTCTCATAAAGAACTGCAGGTATAATTTACTGCAGGATAGAAATTAGAGCTAGACATCTTCCCTGCCTGACTCAAAGATGCATGAAATGGGCATCTAGCTGCTACTGTTTGGGATAATTATAAAACTGGCCATAATATTTCTAAGTATTTTATTCTTTATACACAGATTTATACACAGATTTATTTTACTGCTAAGGAAACTGACTGCTGAACAATTGACTTGTCTACTATAGATCTAAAGATATGAGGCTAAGTCCCTGGACCCCTGCTAGAGGCCATGGTCAATCAGCACAGCACATGCTGCTGTCTGATGGGGTAAGAAACCAAACATGTCTGCTTTAAACCCTACCTACATTCATAGGTATATTTTGGTCAGCAGGTAATTCATTACTAATTTAAGTAAACGGCAGGTAATACACATAACAAAAATTCAGACATGCAAGCACATTGAATATTTCTATTCAAAACAGTGGAAGCTCAATACTAAAGGTAAAGATAAGTTTGGCATTTCTGCCTTCATGTTAATGTCAGGTTATTTATATCCGAGAATTACATCAGTCTTTAAGATTCTGCATATAATTATTATATTCAGTTAACTTTCTTTGGTTTCTATTGTATCTAAGGAAAAGATGAATGCTAATATACCAAGACAAATTTATTTCTTGGTTACTGTGCCATGATAGGTCCACTAAGCATGATGAAAACCTATTTCTATATTCAGATAATAAAACAGATTCTATACTGAACACAGCATATAGTTTGCTATTATATGTAGTCTTCCAATGGGTAAGTCATGTCCTTTCCATCTGAAAGCAGTTTGGTCTTAATGAACAAAACTGGAAAGAATAGTTCAGAATTATATTTTAGAAACCAATTTAGTATCTGTACTGCATAATGAGACAGCTCTGTAGGAGACACAACTTTAATGATTCCTGTTTCTTAATATATGGCTATTAACTGAGATAACAGCAGATATAAAACTGATGTGGATGATTCATTCGACTTTGAGTTACAGATTTTTCCAAAAAGTGCTGGAACTATTCATATATTTCAGTAGAAAATCCTTTGAGATCAGGGGCTTTTTTCAAGGGCACAGGCTGACTGCTCAACCTCAGCAACAGAGACATCCTCATCCAGCTGCTTCCTTTCTTCAAAAATCAGTTTGTGGGAAGGAGTTTCAGCATGATATCTAATTATCTCCAGGGGGATCCTAGGAAGTGGTGAGGAACACAACAGAGTAAAAAAGAATCATATTCTATAGAAACAGCAACAACATTTGTGAGTCCCTTTCCCTGAACATTGTACAGAATGGGCACAATTCATCTAAACCCCTATTCCCTATGCCAAATGTTAAGAGAAATGCTGCTGTGTTTCTCTTAGTATGCTTGCTTGTCTCAGTTACCTTCAGAGTCCCAAGATAAACAAACCCAATCAGTAGGATCTGGGCACCTAAATCTCTTCAGTTGTTTTGACAACGCCTTTCCAAATAAGCAAAGCCGGCTCCTGCATAGAAGAAAAATCAGGCCTCATCATAGAAGATGCAAGGATATCCCTTCAGGTACTGAGGCTGATGAAATGTTAGTGAGTGCTACAACAATGAGCCTTTTCCCCTGTTTGTGGATAGTGAACTAAATGGCCAGGTCTCACTTTGTAGCTATTCTGTTCATTATTTTTAAAATGAAAGGCTTATGCAAGCCATTGGGAGTAATCATAACAGATTACCTCTTGCTACAACACATTGGTCCAGTTTATACTGATTTAACTCCACTGATTTAACAAAGCAGCTAGTAACACGTTACATCTAAGATGTATTAAAATATATAAAAGAGAAGCTCATGACATAGAATTCTCTAACATTCTCCATGTGCTGCTTCTACAGTTCAGGTCCTGGTTGGTTGAGTTTATTTTATACACAGTAACATGTATATATTATGCACCCTGCCTTGTCGTACAATTGTTTTAAACTACTGGGTGACCTCTGCAAAAAGCAAAAGGAACCAATGATTTACCAGTGAATAGCTTAACCCCTGTTAAAACCAAATGCAATATAAAATGTCAGCAAGAAAGGAGAATATGCATTTGCAGTTGCTGTCTAGCAAGTTTTGTTACACTAGATGTAACAAATGAAAAATAACATTTTTTTTTTTCAGTTCTAACAAAAGGGGAGAACTCACACAAAAAACTATCTGAAAACCAGTTCTCACTGTTCTGAGAGGTTGAGAACAAAGGAATTTAAATGTGACTAATTAGAAGCATTATAATATTGTCCTAAGTTGTAAGGAAGCAATCAATAAAAGGGCAGGCAAGAGGACCAGAGAGATATGCTTTAATATGGAGGAGAAAGAACCTGAAAAATGAGTCTGAGAGAATCTCCTCAACAAATACTGAGGCCTATGATCTCTGCTGTTAAAGGGAAGAAAAGTCCATCTCTTTCCACTGGTGGATTTTTGTGTATTATCAATAAATTAGATTTGGGGTAATAACTATGGGTGTGATTAACCTTTTTTTTTTCTTTACACCACAGAGATACACATTTAAATCAAGCAAATAAAAGAGATCTCATAACTGTACAAATGGCCCAAAGAACAGTCTCAGGTTTGCATGTACAACCCAAATTTGTATAGAAGTAGCATGATTAATGAGAATATAGGCTGACACCTTACATTTTAACAAATTATTTTTAAAAGAAAACCCCTTACAAAGTCAGGATCACAATTTTCTCTTGGTGCAGTTCAGTCAACCGGGCAGAAGAGGATGTGTGAGCCCTAGCAGGGGAGGTTAGTACAGATGTGTTGCCAGCAAAAGCGTGTATTTACCATCGTGTCTTCATCAGTTTGAAGAGGAGGGATTAATTGCCACACTGCTAGTACATTTAGTTCCACACCAAGAGTATAATGTACTGTTCACTATAATATTACATGTGTAACAACACTGTATTTTTATTATGGTAATGAACTCCTATCATGTGCTTGATCCATCATCATTTTTTTTTTTGAAAGCAGGGTGAACAGATTTATTTTTCAGAGAAATAAAAGACTGTGAAGTGGTTGAAAACGTTAAGTGTGTTGTCACCGACAGAGACCCTTTTAAAAGCAGTAGTTTTGCCTGCAATTATGAACAATGAAACCAAAATACAAAACATTATCCCAATGAGAAGCACTAAGAATATATTACTGTATGTAATAACATCACCTCCACACTATATTTGAAAACCCCAACCCGGCAGCACAAACCTAAAAATAAATCTGGCCCTGTTCTCTGAGAACAGGGGGAAAATTTTGGACTACTTGGATCTAACTCTGCTACTCAGATTTCCCTGATGCATTTCTAGTGATGACACCACACTACTGGACCGTCTCAAAAAGTACACAACACTCAGCGTGCCTCAACAGAATAACATAATACAAATTGTTGATAGGCTTTGTGCAATAAACAGGAAAATGGAGACAGAAAACTTGATTGAATTCTGAAACACAAGCATGAATCATGATACAACCTGAGCTGCACAGAGAATGACACCGAAACGTGCAAGCGGAGTGGACAAACCACAAAACTACCTAGGATATCAACAACTAGTCCTGAGCACCTCTTATTAGAATCATTGCACCTGCATTTTCTGGGTTTAATTCTCTGGTTTTAAAAATTTAAAAAATCTTCAAAGACTGGAAACATTCTTTCAACTTGAACATGACAGAAATAACGCATGACACATGAGCTAGAGACTTTTAAACAAAAGTCCAACTTTCCATTTAAAATGAATGAATAAGATAATTGTAACAAACGTGTTTGTAGTCTATTCTAACCGTATTCTTCCAGCAACTCTTCTCCTGGTTTAAGAAAAATAAAAACAATTGCTTTTAACCAGAGGTAAAAATAGCTGAAATAATTGAGCTAGCACCACTCCATAGATGTCAACATATAAAGTGCTTCCAAATACTCAACAGAAAAAGGCACAGGCATGGTCAAATAAGGCATTCCAAGTATAATTAAGTTTACACATAATGTTTATGTAGCAATCAAACAATTCTAAAAAACCCACCAAGACCTCAGCCTTTCCAAACTTTTTAATGCAGTATAGATTTTTGACAGGTTTAGTACCAGGCTATTGTGATAAACACACTAGTAAAAAAATGTTCATTCGTATTTTAATGTTGCAAAACTAGATTTCAGAGTTGATAACTTCTGATTTAGAATTTTTATTGAGCCTTCTTTTGTTACTACTTTGTATCCAAAATATACATGGAAATTTATTACTTTTTCAATATTGTTTTGCTTGTATACACAGGGGAGTTACTAAGACTTTGGATGTTGCTCAAAGTCCAAAGAAGGTGATAGGCTCATCTGTCTCATGCCCAAGTCTCTGCCTACAGATGACAGCCTGTGTGAGAGCTCAGTTCCAGTCCAGGTCACTTACTAGAGAAAACATCTGGGTCCAGGCAGGTCTGGTATGTGTAAGTGTAGCCCCAGATGTTGACACCTGGAGAGTATTGCAACCTGAGAGATGTACAGATACCACAGGATGGAAGAATACTACATATGCATTTGCACTCCTTGAAAGGTTAAAAACCTCCAAGAGTCCTCAGTAAGGAACTCTTCTTTAAAAATACAGAACTTAGAAATAGTTCTGTATTACACTGTGAGCTTAATAGTTGCCTATCATTTTGCTATTATTGACTCTTCAAATGTATGATGATCTTTACTGCTTGCTTTGGTGTTTCAGGTAACAAATTTTACTGCCTTTCCCTTGTGACTACATTTAATGCTACCAGTTACAAATATTTTAGTCAGGCTATATTTTTGATAATTTTAAGCACTTACCTGTCCTTTAAACTACTTGCTTGTTAATTCTCCCACATAGATCGGTGGTGCCTTTTTTATTTATTTATTTAGTTAGTTATTTTTAAATTCTGGAAGCATTAGAAGTCAGAACACCGCCCATTTCTGCATCTGGAAATGTAACCATAACCACAGAGAACATACCTATTCTGCTGTAACAGCTGACAGAATTAACCTGCTGGTCAGCTTTTGTTTTCTGGTTTATTTGGACTGGCAGAGTGCTGATTCCTCCATTAATACAGGTTCTCTTTTAAAAATGTTTGACAATAAATCTTCTCTTGTTTCATTAAGGAAGAAACTGGTGCTGTCATACACCTGACCTTCAGCAGATAAAAGATTTTTGTCTAGTAGGGTCCTAGCTACAGAATATCAAAATCCAAACCTGAAAACGTGAAATTGCAGAAAGGTCAAGCGTTTGAAATCATTTCTGTAAAAGTGAAAGCCTTTAGTCCAACTCACAGTATTTTTCATCTTAATACTGTTCAATCTTGCAGAAAAAATGGCAAAGCACATACTCCACTGAGTCAGCGAGAGCATAGCCAGCAGCTTGAGGGATTAATCCTTCCCTTCTGTTTGGCACTTGTCAGACTGCATCTCAAGTCCTGTGCCCAGTTTTGGGCTCCCCATGACATGCAAGATACTGACATACAGGCATGAGTTCAGCAGGGGCCCTCTGAGCTGGTACAGGAGTTGGCACGTATGATGTAAGAGGAGAGGCTGAGAAATGGTTTTTTTCCAGCCTTAAGACTGAGGGGAGATCTTCCCGCTGTCTGCAACTGCCTGATCTGAGTATACGGAGAAGACAGAGCCAGACACTTTTCAGATGTGTGCAGTGATCAGATGAGAGGCAAAGGACACATCCTGGAACGCTAACTAGACTGCTTTAAGCAGGGTGATGTCCTAGACAGTCTTCAAAGGTCCCTTCCAACCTTAATTATATGTTACTAACGACAAGCAGAGCTCAGATGATTCCTCAATTCAGGTGCCATTTTCAGACTTAAAAGTGAACAGAAATTACTCTGCCCTTCTGGAAGGAGGCACAATGGACAATCTATAATATCCTTTGCATGTAAAAATACATATATTTTTCAATGTATAGTGCCAAGTAAATAAAGCAAAGCATCATTACAGCTGGATGTCTGAATTGCCTCTTCTAAGAATGTCAGACCAAGGAGGAAAGCAACTCATAATTTCAAAGGTTCTGAAATGTTCTTTAACATTGTAAACAGAATTACAGATCCAGAGCCAGAGAAAGTAGTACAGAATGCTCCATCTAAAATCTACCATTTTGTACAATGCAGCACTAAGCAAAACCAGATTAAAAGTGTCAGAATTTTGCCAGTGTTTAATGTCCTGCTGTAAAATATTCTGAAAGGTTAAAGCAAGAATTGCTGTAAAGCCACTGTTCATCTTTAAAATAAAAATTAGATCTTTATAACATCCAAGTACTGTTGCATTGGTTTGGAAACATCCAGAACACTTCCCTTTCAATGAAATACAAAGGCATCAAATGGTGGATGGTTTTATATTATAATGCTATTACAATATGCATAAAAATTTAAGGAAAATCAGATTCCACAAACCTTGTACAAAATGGAATACAGTTATACCTAAAGCTCCTTTGTCTGACCCCTACAGTGTTTTATGAAGCCAACTTTCAAAATTACAGTTCCTGAGCCTCTGCATCAAAAGACATTTCTCAAATCCTTGAAAAACCCCTGAGTTTATTTTGTACTTTGCCTAATTTTTCACTTCTGTATAAAATGGGACACATGAACTCTTGAGCTGGTAAGGAATTCATTCAGTGCTTATAAATATCTGCAGAAAGCATAGGACATCATATTAATCTTTTGAAGATGACATTTTAGCAAGATAAAAGATGTCAGTTGCTATTTGCATTTTCTTTTGTTCTTTGGCTAATAAAGTCTAGGTGATAGAATATATTCTTACAGTGAAACCATCTGTTCATAAGAATTAAGTAAAAATCAGTAGTTATTAGATATCTCCATTTTCACTTAGGACTTCTGTCTAGCTCCCTGTGATCACCTGGAAACTCTGAAAGCTTTTAATGAAATAAGCAGAAATAATTCCTAAAAGAAAAATACAAGCTGATGATTAAAGTGTCTGGTGAAGTAAAGTTAGAAAACTCTCATATAAAAGCAGTTGTACATGTCTGGATATATTCCAGATTCTCCACTTGATTAAGTTAGATTTGGATTATCCCCATATTTCATTTCACTGCAACAGGGCATGGAAGTATAGAAAATTTCAGAAAAATTTAGGAAACAGTATTAGGTTCAAAAATAAAGATACTGTCATTCAGAGCTGCCTCTGAAGGATAATAGGGAAACTGTACATTATGTGTGGCAGCAGTGTTGCATCTTCCTCCCAGCCAACTCAAAGAAACAATGATCTGCAGTAGCTAAAACTATCGAGGGGTTTCAAAGTAGCCCCACATATGGCATATTCTCCTTTGTCTGCATGGAGACAGGTGACAAGTCCTTCATGAAAGATAGATAATAATCACTACAGCAAAATAAAAAGATGCTGAGGTCAACTTTATCAGTCATACAATGGTCCAAACGGAGTCCCAAAGTACCTTTAAGTCCTGAAAATCCTGGCAAGGTTTAACTAGAACACCCTGAGTCATCAGATCGCACATTATTATTCCCTTAAATGCTAGCAAACGACTCCCCAAGCAATTCTCACTACTGACAGCTTCTCCACCTGAAATAGATTTAACTTCTACTTAACCTCTACTCTTACAATTCAAAGGCAATGTGAGCACGTTACATGAGCCAGATCCTAAGAAGGGAGCAGAACTCTAAGCTGCCAAGTGCTAATGTGTTTCCCAATTAGCCGCAGTCGGTGCTGAGAGTAGGCGATGCATCAGCACTCAGTAAAAGCTATGAGGCAGGGCCAACTGGATGGATGTACAATATCTTATCAGTCAAAATGGTGACCTGAATATCTTTACAAGACGTGGGCCAGAGAGCATTCTTATCCACTGAATATTCAGACTATGGGTACAATCTCAGGCAACAGCCAAACTGCAGATAAATAATCTCTAAGAGCTCTGCCGGTGTAGCCAGGACATTTTGGAACAGAAGTAAATGGAATGCAGGCATTATTCATCACCTTTTCCAGGAACTCTCATTTAAATTTAGCTCCTTACATTGAGGAAGAGGCTTTTTTAGCCTGTTATAAACTAAGCTATCTATAATTCAGCACAGTTTTAATGGCTAGAATAATTAACAGGAATCTTCTACCCTTCTATGACAGTCGTGAAGGAGAACTGAAAGAAGCTTTTTGTTTTGTTTCAGGTTGGTTGTTTTTTTTTCTTTTAAAAAGACCTTCCTTTGCAGTTGATTAGCCATGAGCATCTGTCAGTTTCTACATTGAATGTTGCTTCCACATTCTCTATCCTTAGCAATCCACAAGGTTTCTTGGTAATGCTAGTACAGCTTACCCTGTATCTGTGGCAGTAACAACAAACACAACGCTTAAGTGATAACACCTATTGGTGTGCATCAAGCTTTTGAAATGGATGGACTTCCCTTGATCTTTGCAAGATTTTGAAATAGACCTTCTTAGACTTATTTTGAGTTTATACTTTGTTCTACATGACTAAAAATAATGAGTACAGGTAAATAGAGGCATGGTAGAAACGTGACTGTGCTGAAATCAAAATCACAGAGATGATTGTGTGTTCCAGTAATCTTCAAACTTCCCTACATTTGCCATATATTCTAGGCCCATCCTACAATATTGTCTGACTGCCAGCATGATTACAGGAAAGCTGATGGTAAGGGAGGCTTTTTCTCTGATATGCAAATTTGATATTATAAAATAAAGCCCTCATGACATAGTTACAGTGATTTGTTTCTTGCTTTTCTAAAAACCTATAATTTCAGTATTTATCTTTTTCATGTGTTATGATTCAGAACCTGGATCTATTTCATGCTATGTATGTATCCTTCAATATTGTGTATTTTTGATAATGCTAACAAAAAGAAGTCTGATCTGCAGACTATGATTCATTAGGTCCTACTTAATGGCTATTTTGATACTCTGAAGTATTTGCCTTCCCTCTTAATAGGTGCCTATTTATTTAGTGATAAATATTAATTTTACAGGTCTGTAGCTGCCTACATCACTCCTTTTACCTTTTTGGAGTATTACAAGTATCACAATTTTCCACTCTGTATTTTTGGGGTGTATTCCTACATTTGTAGCTTCTCAAGTGTCACTGTTAATGACAAAGTTATTTCAATTAAATCACTGCGTACACTGAAATCTGCACAATCTGGGTTGAATTTTCCAATTATTTACTTAGTCTTTATGAGGAACACTTAGCAGTTTGCAAAATTCCTCAGTCACTTAAAATGTGGAAGACATATTTATTCCCCTGACTTTTGCTTTAGGGAATGGTGCTACACTGGTTAATACATGCACATGATTCCTAGTGACAGAAATTAACTTTAGCTACATTATGCAAGGATGTGATCCAATTTTAATTTCTGTCTCTAAAAAAGACACTCAAGGTAATGAGACATGGCTACATGGCTTTTTCAGTCATTTTATGCAAGAAACTTCCCATGAGAGCCAAACACAAAAGGACTCCTTCAGAGTGAGAATATTTAAAGACAACGATAAAAATCTTTGTGTGAACCACACATTCCAAACCAAATGATACAAGCAACCCCCATTACGTGGATATTTAAGAGAGTAAGAGATGCCCTAAACACTTTTAGGCTATACACGATGTTGAATTTTCATTTTAGTTTTGGGTTTTTTTGTTGGTTTTTTTTTTTTTTTGAGGTGAAATATCTGCTCTCACTATTCATTTCCACTGAAATATTAAAGAACTGAGAAAAAGGTTACAACACTGTGTACTTAACAGTTGGCTGAGTTAAGTCTCAAGGAGAGGACTGAGACACAAATGACTGATTTCTTATCTGATTTCTCACAAGTTCAAAGACACCATAAAATATAGATGTTCAACCATCTCATCACTGTTGTGGCATGGAATTCGTACATCAAATAAAGAAAATAGACTAGCGCATGCACTGGGTGTTATAGGCAGAGATAAACATCACTGACAACCAGTTATAATGGCTCAAGTGTGTAAAAGTTCTGGAGCCTTTTCATAACCAAATATTACACACACAGTGTGTAATGACTGGCAAAATATGTCGAAATGAAATAAAAGAATATTTAATAAAGCAAAATGCTGAGAGCTGCCAACAGAACTGTATGGGTTAATAGGTGGGTTTTAGAAAGCCTTTTCAGACAAAGCCTTCAAGGTTATTGTGTTATCTCATGAATCAGTTGGTAAAATGTTTTGCCAATGAACGTAAGGAAGTTTAAAGCTGTTGGCTTTTGCCTACCGTACCAAGATCAGTCTTAAGATCTGTTGGCAGACTTAACTTTCTTGATCCTTTAACTGAAACAACAGAAAAAGGAGAAAGGCAGTTGTTAATAAGTAAGAAAGAAAAAGGAGTGAGGGAAAACAACATGCCATCTTCTGGTCAATACCATGTTGCATATTTGTAGCTTTTTTTTTTTCCCCCGATCAGCATATAAAGGCAGAACTATGGTTTAAATATTTTCATGTCACCATTCAGCAAAACAAACGTAACTGAACAAAGCAGCACTGGAAAAAACATTACTCCAGCTCTCAAGAAGTGAATGGTGCTTTAGACAGCTTTGGCTGCGCGCTGCAATATCTTACCTTGTGATGACAGGAATGATAAAAAAAAAACAAAACACAAATGAGATTAAGGCAAATATTGCAAATGCTGGTTATGCAGCATATCACAAATATTTAAACACCTGAAAACCACTTTAAGAACAGGGTGCAATGGAATTATGAGTTCTGATGACATCATACTCCAGGATACAATTTGAAAAAGAGAGGGCATATTGTACAGGTAATGGAGACAACACAGTATATTATGGAAAGGAAGACAGATTGCACAGAAACGAAATACAAGAGCTTCAGGATTTAATGTGGTGTTATCTAAATATCAAAATATTGCACTCAATTTACTGAAGATTTAATGGTCTGTTGTGTTCCAATCATGCAACAATACTATGATTTTGCTTCTGTTCAAAAATGTTTTCATTTCCTTCCACATGAGCACGTTTTTAAACAATGAACACCAGAGAACTGAAATGAAGCATGTCTTGTAGCAGTCAAAATGGCATTAAATTTATTAAAAGAATGCCTTAATAGATCTTTTATTAATTATTCAGAAGACTTAATTTCCAATATGACTGTTTCATTTTTACAGTCATTCTGTATTTTTTCCACATTGTTTTCTGGCTTTTACCCCTCACCCATACCTGTTACTCAAAGTGACCAATGGAGTATTTGCCAGATAACCATTATACTTCTAGAGGAACTCCCACATGGTACACATCACAGTGGCAGGAACACTAGGACATACGAATATAAGGAACAAGTCCTTTGTAATTTATATTTAATAAGCTTTTAGGTCAGCAGGATGCCCAGAACAGCCACTTACCATTTCAAGTCACAGAGCCCCTAAAAAGAAATTCTGTTGCATTCTTTTGCAGTGTCATAAACTACAAAGCCTGCAATGAGGCAGAAGAAAGTATCAGCTGTCACCTGTGTTAGATGTTTTTCTTTCTTCAAGGAAGAGTAGTGGAGCCCTTCAGGCTCTTGAGCAAAGTTTTGGTATCAGTAGTATCAGCATAACCCTCCCAGTAACCCATTTCTAGCTGTCACTTCAACTGGCTGCTTTGGGACAAAGCAAAGAGTTCAGATCTACCCCAACATCAAAATATACATCGCTGACACTACTGCCTGAAAATTCTCTAATTGGGATACCAAGGGTTAGGCTCCTACATCAATTCTAGACACTCACACAAAGGGCAGCTTGATTTTCAGAGCAGCCTTTAAAAAACTGTTCCATTTATCTGAGCAGCTGTCATACACTCTTTTAGGCTGTGAACAGAGGATGCTGCTTCAGAAAACCAGTGCTTTGCTATAGAGAAAGAAAAAGAAGCATCACTTGTGGTATAATGTCCTTGAAAGGAAAGGACAACATCTGTCCCAGCCAGCCCTCTGAAAAAGGATTACCAATTCATAAGGAAGACTGTAGGACACTTTACTATTGGACTAGGATCTAGATTAGGATATTTCAGAACTATAAAACCTAGCTGCATTTAACACCAAGGAGCTTCTCTGGAGTTGTTAATACAGAGGCTTTGAGCTTTGCAAGTTAAGTGGTTTAACCCCTTCTATTTCTATGTTACAGGTGCTCCTGTATTACAGGAATTACATGTCTTGTGTTGTGTGCCACAGCTGCTCCCAAATTGTGGTATCTATGTCTGAACTGCAAGACTGCAGAAATAGCTCCAACTATTTGTGTGCAGGCTCATACAGCACATGCAGAGTATGCACTTTCTGATTCCTCTGAATGACTCTAAACAGGCTTGATTGAGAGCTGCCACAGCTGCACACAGACAAAAAAAGGCATCCCGTACACAAGGCTGCAATCTGACATAGTCTCAGGATGCAAGGGGTCGAGGATTGGAAAGAAGAGGAATATACAATTGATTCATTGTTTTATGGGTACAGGGCTGGAGTGGAGGACATGGTGAGTAGGGGCTAAAGGTCAAAGGAGACACACAGCATGAGGAAATGAAGCAAGTGCAGTTGAGCAAGCCGGAAGTTACTCCTACCACCATCTCTGCTACCAAATCTGGAAAATTACAGTGTAGGATATGATTGTGCTGGGACACAGCACGGACCACTGTCAATAGACCACATCTTTGAGGGTAAAAACAAAAGAAGCTGGTTGCTTTCATGCTTTGCTGTGATTAAAGCTATGCATATTACTTTCTTTTTTTTTTTTGGAGGGTGGGGTGAAACTAACTTTTTACCATTAAATTGATCAGAAAGTGGAAATTATTATGTAACCTATTTTAAGTACATAAATCATGCATATTTTACTATCCCTACATTTATTCTAGAGGAGGATCATGCATGTAAACCTATTGTGCTCTGAAAGAGCTTTTGAAAACCAGTTTAATTTAGGAATGAAGTAGAGTCTAAAGGTTCAAGATACAAGAAGAGTTGTTTGTTACCTTTATTTGTTTGCATACATGCTGGGGGCAACCAGCAGAAATTGTGATGCCACAGTGCAAGGAAAGACAGATCCTGCCCAAAAGAGCATAATGTGTAAACAGCCATCCAACTGTGGGATGAGAGAGAGGCACACACAGATTTAATAGGGATGGTCAGGCAGCTATCTAGGCTGAGCACCCAGGTCTCCTGACCTGACAACATCCTATCTCATAGCCATATGCTTCCTATCAGTCTTTCAATGAAAACACCAAGGCACAAACAACAAACAAACTCAAAGCTATA
>JANIJG010008677.1:78372-92675 GCA_024611175.1 Megaceryle torquata
GTGGGATGAGAGAGAGGCACACACAGATTTAATAGGGATGGTCAGGCAGCTATCTAGGCTGAGCACCCAGGTCTCCTCTCATAGCCATATGCTTCCTATCAGTCTTTCAATGAAAACACCAAGGCACAAACAACAAACAAACTCAAAGCTATAATGTTCATTGGTGTGCTTCTCTCAGCTCTTACAGCAGGGCTGTAGACAGACAATTTAATATTATACAAAGTGAAGGTGACTTCATACAGCTCTTTTTCTGCTAGGGAGCTTCTGCCTGCTCAACACTCAACATGGTTTTAAGAGCCTAGTATTTAACTAACCAGTTGGACAAGGTCCACAATAAGGTCCTGGAGGTTTGGCTGCTGGGGCTCAGAGCCAGTGTAGTCACAACCCTGTTCCTCTGATGGCTTCAAGCAGAGTGCCCCAGGCAACACTTTCCCATGGGAGATACTTTCAAGTTGAACCTAACTCTGCCCTGCGCTACCATGAGCTCATGGCCTCTCAAACCTTGAATCACACACCACAGGCTGCATGGGGGTAGCCCTTCTGCTCCCCCTGAGCCAAACACCATGGCCCACACCCAGGTCCACATTTCCTCCCCCCGTCAGCTCACACTGCTCCCCGTTCCTTGCTAATCCCTACATACAGATCCCTTCTCAAGATTTTAAGCAAGCATGAATTCACCTGATCAGAAACACCCTCACATACTGGAAAAAAAATGATAAAATGCACCTTGTATTCATAGTGCAGGAGCTAACCTCCCTTTAGTGATTAATTTACCTTCTGACTAGTAAACATTCTTTTTGATTTCATATAAATAAGTAGAAATGGTTATGCTGGCAGTGTCATCAACAATCATTTCAAAATAAATTACATTTTCTACACACACAAAATGTTTCAAAACATTTACTTTCTTGCTTGTTTTCCATGAGACTATAATTTCCAAATAGAGTCAAATCTCTTCTGCTGCTTTGAGTTAAAAAAGAGCGACTGTTAAAATCTTAATAGTATTCTTCTTGATACAAAGCTATTGAAAAACCATTTCATGTAGGAAAGTGCAAGCTTGGCATGGCATGGGCCTAATCCCAGCAGATTTAACTAGTGAAATGAATCAGGACAGCAGCACTCAGAAATCACAGTATGTGTGAAAAACTCATGCTTTTGCCTTTAGGGACCTGTTCCAAAGCTCATGGGAAGCAATTGTGGAAATCTTTACATAGCTAAGCTCTGGAGCCTTAAAAGCATTTTGGACATGAGCCTCCAATATGAGGGCAATTTCTTGAGAAAAACCACAAAGGCACTTTTATTTTAGAAGACACATTTGAAAAGCCACTCCTATACACAGACCGATGAAATGCTTTTCTTTTGCTATTTGAAAGAAGTCCAAACTGTCTATTGTATCTTACACAACAAAGTTAAACAACCTCTCAAAGATGTACTTGCTTGTGCTCACAGTATATTCTCAACTACATGCTTCAATATGAAGCTGCATGTAAATGGCTAAAGCAGTAAGGGACATATTACACATATTATATTCCTAAGTGTCCCTGCATAAATTTTTCTACGAGATGGTAAACCTTACTGGAATAGTACTGCTCTGAAATACATTATATGGTAATTAACTCCAGCATTTACATCATGAGTGCTTACAAGGCCTGCGTGTTCTGTTTTAGAGTTACTTAGCTCTCACATGCTATTGTGGGGTGAATGTAGTATAAAGTCCTAAATTTTAATCTCCAAATCACAAGCAACAATCCAAATGCAGTTTGACTTTCTCCATGGAAAGAACGTGGCATGAATAAATGAGATATTGAAAAATCCTGATCTCCACTGTTCTTCATATGATATGAGGGCTTTTTTTAAAGCTGAATACTATTATATGGCATACCATGCTGCATCACTCTTCTTATGAAACGTGCTTTATACACAGGAGTGGTTTGGGGTTTTTTAAATTTATTTTAAAAGTTTTTTGTTTCACAATTTTTACCAATGTACCATTCCACATATATATATTGCTATACCTGGAACACATTATTTACACTGGAAAATGCCCCCCACCCAGATACTCACAAATAAGCAGAATCTTTCAAATGGATTTACTAACATTTTGTCTTCCTATACAGTATTGGAAATGCATTACTACAGCATTTAAATACTAATTTAACTAAAATAAGATACCAGTGGTTAAGGAAGGTTATTCCTTTCCTCTGCCTACCAGTTTCGAAATTCAAGGTTGGTATTTCTTCACCCATTGTTACCCCCAGGGTGGCACTGTGAACTTCAGAGGAATGTTCATGAAATGGCTTAATTTCATGTTCTGGTGTGAAAGGAATTCAGAACAGGAATATGATTCTTCAGTTACACTGTCTGCAAAGCCATGCTTTAGCAAATTGTACAGGAGGAGCAGCTGAAAAGACAGTCTTGTGAAACAAGTTTAAAATATCACTTAATGGAAGAAGTTGTATTTGTACTGAATTAGAAAGCAGCCCTGCATGTATTTTTCAGCACCAAGTCCCTTGCTCAGTGCTCCAACACTCATACTGGGGATAGAACACAAATGCCTAATTATGATTTGGGGTAGGGGAGAAGAGAAATGACTGAATTACTGAGTTGACAGGCTGGCTTTGCAGAAGGTTAGTCAGACAAAACACTGACAAGCAGTAGGATGTTACAGGCAGACTACATCTTTCTGGGAAACCAAAATAATTCAGGCAGGCTAAGCAATGTTCAAGATCAGACCAAGGGATGAGGAGACAGGAGATCTTCCAAGTTCTCCAAGAAGCCTTTATCACCACTGTTCTTATGGACCTGGTGGGACCTCAAATCTAAGTTACTAATGGCTCTCTTAGATGTAAAACTGCTTATGTCTACACTGGCAATTAGTGTGCTGGAGGACTTCTTCCTAGGCATTGTCTTGAAGCCCCAAAATATGTGCTTGAGCACATCAATGCTCCTCAAGTCATTCCTGTTCTGATGGGACTGAGGATGAAGTTGCTTACCAGCATGCCATTATGCAGGAAGCGTTTGTCATATAGACTGGCATCCTCCAGCAGTTTGTGCCTTGTGCATACTCAGGACCAGTAACTGGCATGAACATCACTACCAGGTGAAAAACAGATGTTGATGTGGTCTGGCAACCATAATGGATTGCAACAAATCGAACTCTATTCCTTCTGTCTGCAATCTCATCAGCTAGTGACATAGTCATACCCAGCAGAACCTTCACTGGGAAGAAGTTTGAATCACTTGACTCAGCAGCCAAGTGTTTTTCTGTTTCTGCTAAATATCTGAAGAATAAAGTCTTTTCAGCAGAGGAATGTGGCCACTGCTTTTACAAACACAGATATCAAGAGACACTACAGAGTACAGCACACATCCATTATGGAGCTTGCATGCCATGAACTTTAAATAGATCAAAGGAAAGAATGGAAGTAGAAGGATCCTGCCTGATGAGCCTGTAACTATGCACATCAATCAGATGGATTCTATGAAAAAGAAATGTTAGCCAGGGCAAAGGCTGATGCAACTCAGGCTGTGCTGATAAGCACAAGGTCACAATTCTGTGGTCAGTTACTCCAGGTGATCAGATTAGATTTGTCTAGTTTTATGCTGAAGCAAATTACTTTAATTTTGCATTAATTAATATCAGTCACAGTAAAAGTAACTTCTATTTTAAAAAGCAGTTAATTCTAATAATAGTTACTGCCTACAAAATTGCACCTGATCTCACATTTTAAAGATTCAAATATAGCTTGGAAAACAAGGGCTAAAATAGGAAACATTCATCAATATGCCATGTTTTCCCTGCTGAACAATCTCCAAAACAGAAAAGCAGAATAAATTTTGGAGCAAGTTATCTTAAATTTATCTGAAATAAATACTTTTGATCAATAGTAGAATGAAAAATTGAAGTTAACTGCAGAAAAAGTAAGGTGCTACAGGAGTCACTCATCATTATAAAACTAAGGATGTGCACATATGTTTACTGAGTCAGTGATCTCTTAGCTTTCAGTATAAGGAAAAAGAGTTTGTATCTCATTTCTGGAGAGAGGATTGAAAAGATGAATCCCAGTGAGCCACACAATCAATAGTCTAATTATACTGAGTTAATGTTTTATTTTAAAGCCCATATCCTGAGTGTCTGAGGCCCAGCTCAGAAGTCCAAGCTCCTACTTTTATACCAATATTGTTATAGCCTATTTCATGTTGATATTGTCATATCTACAGGATGTGGTTTGCAAATAGTACAAGGAAACATATATTTCAAATCAGCTTTTGTTTTAGTTTTTGATGTGTCAGGAAATACTTTTATTAGTTTCAGCTTTTTGTAAATTACTAATCAGTAGCCTCCATTCAAGATTAATGTGTCCTGTTCTAATAAAGAAAAATATGTGAAATAATAACAGAGGATTTGAATGGTGTGTTTGTGGGAATTTGTTATCATAACTAAGGAAAAAAAATAAATCAATACTTACCAAACTACAAGGAAAAGTAGTATGATGTGCATACTATAAGCAAAATTAATGTATCGCAGCTAACCCTTCTTATTTTCTATCACATTTAAAAGTCAGCTACTAGAAAGAAGCTCTAAGCAATGATCTTTGAGACAGTGAACTCACATTAAAGAGATCAATGCAGAATAGGCACTTGAAGAAAAAGTCTCTAGGAAAGAGATGAACTCCACCTTCTGAAGGACTATGGGTTAAAATGTGAAATACGTATAAGTTTTTTAAATGGCCAAGATTTCACTGCTGGGTCAAAATGGCTAATAAACAAATATTTTTATCTGAGGTTATGCTTTCATTATAAAATACATAACTTAGGTACTGGTGGGTTCTAATGGTTAAAATTGACCAATTGCTTATTGCTCCATATCAAATAATTTCTCTACATGCACATATGCATATTATATATACACAAATTTATAAGGACTCCCTACTAAAAAAACCAACTAAACAAACAAAAAAACCCAAACAAAACCAACGAAACAAAATACCAAACTTAGAAAGCCTTTTAAGAAAACAAAAACCAAGCCTCTAATAGGAGGATATAGGAATATACCTCCACGATGCTGTTAATTAAAATGTTTTCATAGTCTTCACCTTAAGATGCACCACAGAAATTTAATTTTTCTTTTAAGTAAACAGACTTTAGGGTTTTATTGTGCCATGTAATCAGCACAATTTCTTCTCTTTGGAACTTCACTTCTTAGGGATTAATGAAACACAGTGATGCATGACATGAATGGCTTATACAGACTGCAGGAAGAGAAGCCAATCACCTTTACCTGAAGTGGGAGACTTGCAACGCTCTAGCTCCAGGGAAACTGGGCTGTCACTGAGTTCAGTCAGGCCTGAAAAAATGGAGTCAAAAAGTTAAGTTACAATCTAACAGGGCATGCTTCAACTTTCTTGGTTGATGATACTCTGCACTTCAAAGTCAATTTGGAGAAAGGAATGGTGTGAAATGCGAGGGAAATAGCTGCTTCAGATAACTGCAGTTATCAAGCTGACACTGCAGAAATTTAGGTCTGGTTTAAAAAGTAAAATCACACCTCTTGTTAACTTAGCTTTGTCTTCTGTGTGCCTCAGGTAGACAAAGAGTGACTGTACCTAATGAGAAAATACAAGTAAATATAGTTTAAAACTTAAATGTCTGTGATACGCTCAAACTCATTCATCCCTGTCAAACTGATGTGGAGATAACTTTATGCTTTCAAATGCTGCAGAATGCAGGGAGGAAAGCTTAAAAAGAGGGGAAGAAGAGGGGAAAGAAAAAATAGTACCGGTGAAAGAAGATAGTCAATACAAAAATATCACCACTGCTATGCCATTTTAGGAACTTTGATATGAACTCACACTAGATATTTCATTTTAAAGGACAGAGACAATGATCATGCTGTCTGAATATAACAGCAATTTTTTGGATAAGATACTTTAGACATTGTTTATAAATATTTGTGGGAACTCACAGCGACAAGTAAGACAATCTCAGTTTATACTGCTGGAGCTTGGGCTTGTTTCTGTGATTAAACTAAGATCCATCTTTGGCATAGGTTGCATGTACAAGTTTAAATAGGCCTTTTGGCAAGCTAAGGGGAGGAAGTCTGAACTCATGCTGTCCTTTACCACAGCCTAACTGCTGAGTAGGTGAAGTGGGCATAGCTGTGCTTTTTCACATGTATCCCACAGTGCCCTGTATCAAATGGTTCACACTTTTTATATGGAGTTCTGACACTTGATGCCTTAAGACTCCTTGGGACGCGCTGACAGCCTAGCATGAGACATCCATCTACTAACAACATGGAGTCACAGCACTAGTGACCATTAGCCCACATTCAGGTGTGCAGCACTGTCATACTGATACTGTGTTCATGTACACCTGGAAGTCAAACATCCCATCACCACCTTTCAATATGCTTTAATCTGGCACCACGCCTCCTGCAATGTGACATGTTGCAGGTTTTATGGCTTCTGAACCCTCAGACTCAGAGGCCCTTGTCTCTAAAATTCATATAGACTCTAGTTTAAAAAAATTCTACTACCATTTGGTCACCTGTGCTGTTCTCTTTGTATTAAAAACAGTCGGATCTTAAGGTAGGTACTGATATTTTTATTACAATGTAATTTTGAACTGCTCTGAGAAATGGGGAGAATCCAGAGCCCTAACAAGCAGAATAAAAATCTCCTACTGCTAATGAAGCTGCACCAGTGCTAGAACAACTTTAAGCACATTTTGGGAAAGCAGCAGTATTGATCTGACCTGTTAAGTCAATAGTAATGAGGTGTTTGCTCCTGACTTTAAACATCACAATCTAAATACTAACATTGAAAATCAAAGGTATTTTATTTTGAGAAACATACTTGGGTTTTTTGATTCAACTTAAGATCTGTGAAAGAATTTTATTTTCCAATCAATTGCAAGTCCAGTCAATTTTGGTGTTATGACAGAATTCAGGAACTGGAACCATTTAGGAACCCACGAAAGTATAGCTTTCTTACAGTAAATCTTACTTCTGCCTGAACCCTCTGGGGTTTCTGTATGTACCTAGAGATTTGGGACAAGACTGATTTTTGCTGCAGAACTGTCTGCAAAGTACAGCAGGAGCAAGTTTGGAACATCCATAAAGCATCAGAGGCCTTAGACAAATAACATGAAATATTAAACTGTTTCTTTTGCAAATGCAGTATTGGAGATATTAAAATTTTAACACTATGGTGATGATGTTGTGATTAATGAAGTTCTTCTAAGCCTTGTATAGTTACTTTTGTTGATAGCTACAATGTCAAATGGCCAGTCAGATTTTGGTTCTAAATAGTTTCTTTTTTTTTTTTTTTGGCAAGTTCACAGAAACAATATCACAGCTCAAGACAAATTATGGCACCACTAACTTAAGTGGGAAAGGCACCAAATTGCATCACTGTTCTGAAAACCCAAGAGCAACCACCCGGAGAATACCACAAGCTCTTTAAAGTCTGGAAACAGTTTTACAACCTACAATAGTAAAGCCACATTTCATGTCACGGTATTTAAAAATGATGAACATGTGAAATTCTCTGCATATCTAGACTTTTTGTCAAGCCACTATCACTTCTAACAACGACCACCAACAGATGCTTTTACAAAAAGTACAATAAGTCCCCACGTTAAGCACAAGCTGTATTATGTGCCTTGCACAAGGGCATTGTCTCCATCTTAGATTCACTTAAGGGCTACCACTTACAGATTTTCTCCTGCCATAACTCTTTCTTGCTTAGAAGTATTATAATGAGTTCTTCTCATTATCCCTCCATGTATCCAAAGTCTCTTTTAACCTTACTAAATTCCAAATCCCAAAGATGTTATATGGCAATGAACTGCACAATCACCATTCCCTGAAAGGAATAAAGATATGTTTGTCAATTTTTGTGTGTTACCTTTGATTGCATTAAATGTTGCCTCTTGTTTCCATTTGAGACAAGAAAGGTTGCTCTCAAGCTTTTCTTTGTACTACTGCTGATTTTCTACTGTCATTTATTTTTTAATGAAACCAAGCTAAGTCTTTTCAATAATTTATCATGTATAAGTATTTCCATGCAACAGCTTCCCTTGAATGTCTGAGCAACTACAATAGCTACTGAAATCAGATTATAAAAATATTTTCACTTTTCATTTGAAGTTCTGTAGGTCCAATCTGTGTCCTGAGATATTTTAACTATTTTTAGAAAAAGAAAACAAACCAAACAACAAACCAAACAAAAAAATCCATGCCAGTAAAATTTGAGTCCATCTAGTGCAGGAAAAATACAGCAGCAAAACTAAAGGCAAATAACTGAGACTAGAAATGTAAACAGTCATCTGTGAGAAGTACCCATTCACACTATAAAGCAATTGGCTTTGGTTTGAAAAAATTATAAACATATGAAAATAGTGCAAGATATATTTATATCACATAAAGCATTAAAACACTTTTAAAGATACATTCCATGGATACTTTTCAAAGTTTAATGTGATTCCTATTTCCTCCTTATTAAAGGATCAAAAAAAAAAAATTGTACTGTTTATTATGGATGGAGTAGCAACTATGAACTCATAATTTAATTTTTTTTTTAATTTTAAATTTTGATCTCTGATTAAATGATTCAGACTGATCATTTAATTAAGAGCGCCCAAAGGCATAACATCTTTGTTTATAAATAAATTAATTATAAATAAAGAAATATTCACAAGCCAATAAGTAAGCCCAGTGTTAATCTATCATCTTCACACTAAATTAACATATTCTGTTCTCTTTATGTTTAAATATGGTGCATTCTTTGCAAATGTCAGTTCAGAATATAGCTGTTGACTTAAAACTCAGCCTCTATTAGCCTCTACTGTGTTGCCAGGTATGACTGTCAATGACTGATATGTAATGACTCGTAACACAGTTTTCTGTACTCCTCCTGTCAGACCATGGTTACTTCTACTCACATCCCCTCAAGGGGCTGGCCTGAAGGAAGAACAAAGAGTTTTCACTGTAAAGTCTTCATTTTGAAAATTAATTCCCAATGGATCAACTTGCTGACTTTATGGATGCTTCATAAAGACTATTTATTTTCCTGTTTTGCCCACAGATGGTATGAATTTCTAGTTGGAGATGCAAATTGTTTTTGTAAGTTGGTATTTTTATGTTCTGCTGCAAACAGTTTCTCTCTAGGTGCAGTAAATGTACTTGTTTTAGTATTTGAATGTATGTTATCTACCACTAGGAAATAGCATGTACAACTTGATTTCAACTGAAGGAAAAAAAGAAAAAAAAAGAAAAATAAAACCAAACCCAACAAAAAACCCCAACACTGCATACTGCACTACTGCACAGATAGTTCATTTTATTTGGCTTGGCACTTACTCTTGTTACAAAGGAAGGTGGCTGCCAGCAGACATTATAGTAAACAGAATGGGTCATCAACATCAGAAAGCAACCTCCAGCTCTGCTCTTACCCTTGTCTTAGCCTCTTGTTTTCCTCAAATTACCTCCCCTGATAGAACAATTGTGTTTCAGTCTCTCCCATTATGTACGCCTAGAACTGACTGCATTTCTCCTTCTAATTTCTTCCCTTCTTGCTTCTCCCTTTCTACTTTCACCTCCCAAACCAGAGAATGTGCTGTCTTAATGCTCTAGATTCAGTCTGGGTGCTTTTCAGTGTAACTACACATGTATACATTACTCTCATCAAGCTCTCTATAGATGTACAGGCTAAAATACCAAACAATTATTCCACCAGTGTACTTTGCATAGTGGATGTCCTTGACATTGTTAATCATGTCTTCCCTTTGGAAAGCCTCTCTTCTCCAACAAACTGCTTCTTTCCCCGTGTGATGGTTTGGTTTGTTTTTCTCTCCTTTGCCTTTTCAGTTGCAAGCACCCCAGACTGACAGATCAACACCTTATCTCTGTCACAGTATTTGAGGAGATTGTCTCCTACAAACAGGGTAATATATTTTTTTTTTTACCCTAATGATTTAGAAATATGCATCTCTAACTTGGATTCCTTCCATCCAAGTTTACTCACAAGTGTCCAGACAAGAACTTACAAATTGCCAAGATGAACTCTATTTTTTTTTTGGTCCTGAAGTCTTCTATTTGTTACTTCAACACAGCAAACAGCACCACTGTCTTCCATGATACTCTAATCCTTGGTTCCATCCTTGGAACACCATGCTTTAACTCTCAGATTCAGGATGGATACTAAGCTAGAATGTTTCTTCCTGAAAATAATCTCCAAAATGACTGACAAATGTCTAAGTGTCTTGCTCATAGATAAACAACTTCTTTGGCGTAATTGCCTGCAAGTCTCATTTTCTGAAACTGGTCCTCATGCAATTATCTTCCTGGTTCATTACTTAATAGTGTCAGCTCCTGATATGTTTTCCCATTAACGTCCATTTTCATTTACATAACCCTCAAAACTTCAGACATAATGCTTATGTTATCACATGAAGCTGATACATTAAGGCAAAAGCAGCAGCAGTCAACTGCACAATTTCCCAGAATAGTTTACTTTTCTTTTCCCATCATCATCCCTTATAAGAAAAGATAAACTTGTAAGCAAAATCCTAAATCCATTGTCAATACCCATCTAAAACTCTTATCTCAGATAAGACACGTAACACAGCATAACTTGAGAATGACTTAACAAGATGTTTTACTGTCTACAACACATTCTTTCCCTGTTCTTTGTCTTATTGCCTGGTGCATCTTCCAGATCGTATGGTACATACTTCTGTATAAGTATCAATGGCAAAAACAATAACCATATAATTTTTGAGGAAAGAAACAAAGCCGTTAACGTTCTTACACAAGAGTCAGACTCATACTCTTCAGTTATGATGTATACAGAAAAAAATTATGGATTTTTCTAATTTGGGGGTTGAAGATGAAAACAAGAGAATACACTTTCAGCTATGAAAAACCTCTATGGTCTGTGTTTGTTATCTTTAATGGAAAAGTTGGCCATTTTTGATCTTGGAATTTATTAAAGTTTGAACAGGGGAAGCCCCCCAAACCTTTGACTGCTGTTTGTCCCTCGGGTTCTCTATTGCAGAGTTGAAATTAGCAGGACCAGAATAACAAGCTTTAAGACATTATACACCAAACCTTTTTATGCACTGCAGGATTTGTAACTGCACTAGACTTATAACTAAACAGGCCACCTTTTATGAAGTATTATGAAACAAAGTCATGTCAATCAGTTAAGCAATCAGTCTAAAGATGGAATAGAATTTCTTGTGTAAGTGTAAAAATGTGTTTCAATTCTGTATTTATGTGACATGATAAAACAACAGCCACCCCTTTATCTTGCCTATACTAAGTAATATAAAATTACCTCTCCCATTCCGTGAAAACTACTTCAAAAAAAAAGAGATGAATGTGTGGCATCCTGGAGACCTAATTACATATAAGCACTGCTGTTAATTAAGATACATAGAGCTCATCTGTTGAACAGTCCTTTTTGCAAAATTAATTATAGCTTTGTTCATTGCATTCTGCAGTGATGAATACTAATATTTAAATTGCATATCACTATAATTCAAAATTTAAAAGATATTAAAACCATTAATTTTCATAGCTGTCTTTGATGTATGTATTTTTATACCCACTTTACATTCCTCATTAAAGATCAGAGGCATGGGATGGTCCCCCAAAGCCAAATATTCAAGTACCAAACCAAGATTAAAATTTTAAATTTCACAGCACTCAATCCAATTGGTACCCATTTTAAGCCACTTTGCTCTTCTGAAAATAGGGAAGAATTAACTTCAACCAGGCAGTGCCATTGCAAAACAAGAAATGCTTCATATAAGTGGATGTACACTGGAATGAATATAAAACCAAAGAAAGATACTGTCATCAAGAACATAACATTGTTGTAAAATAATTTTTAAGGCCCAATCCACCCCATATAAGTCACTGAAGTTTTCTCATTGATGCTTTTGGAAGAAGAAAACAGAATTGAAATATCGGTATAAAAAAGACAATTGTCAAAATTAAGCATGATTGACATCACAGAATGTAATAAGTTTGCATGCATGCTGAATGTGTTTAAAAAAAAAAACACATTACAAAGCACAAACACATGGGTTTAAGTCAGGCATAGTCCCATCATGATAAAGCTACTTGCCTAACCTTTATAGAACTTACTCTGATAGGAAGTACGGATCCGTTTCGTTAAATCTGGATAAAAGTTAGACAGGCCACGCATGCAAAAGTTGTCTTTGGAACATGCCAGTACACCAGCATCAGCAGCAGGCAGAGGAAAGAGAGAAAAAACAGTCTAAAGTGAAAGGAATTGGTATCAACCAGCATCTAGAACAGCCAAGGTGAAGAAATTTCAGCAGATGCTTACCTTCAAGTTGGGAGACATAACAAGAAAAATAATCAAAAAAGTAAAGGATGTGGGATGGATGGTGAGAAAGCAGCTGAGGCTTTTTATAGATGCATAATTTCAATGAGCAATGTAGAAGAGTACAATCCTTCTTAATCCCCCGCGGGCTCCACTCTAGCAGCGTTGCATAGCTGGGACACTGCTTTAAAGGACTGGCCAGGACAGTCAGTGACACAGAGAAATCCTACACGGCATAGCTGATAACAGCTATTTCTACACCAGCCGCCCTCCACCGCAGGGCTCTGCAGCACATTGCCTGTGGCTAGCTGCTCAAAGGACTTTGGGAGTTGCTGGGAGGCTGGCTGAACCAGACAGAGAGGCTGAAGATAGCTTAAAGCTGCTTGTCTCTTCTCTCCTCAGCTGTGCCAAATGTACATCTTTAACAGTTGGCACAGCTGAGAACTACACTTGCCATGATAAAATGCCTAGAAAGAGAGATAAATGGTCTTTCAGGTACAGAAATAGGCCTGAAGACTTACATTTTATTCTCTAAATTTTACTTTCTGTTTGGAGAACAAACAACCCCAATTAAAAAAAAAAAGTTTCCATGGAGAAATAGGATTTGATGATTTAGGGAAGGATCTGCTGGAGAAAATGCTGATGTTGGCTGCTTTTGTAATTTTATGGTTAGATTTAAAACTCAACATTTTCAAACATATTTTTAAGTCTAATTCTAAAACTTCACAGCTATTCATAATTGTGTCTTATTCTAGTTAATGTTACTATGGAATATGTAGAGTGAAAAGACTTGAAACATACTGGGTCTGAGTTTTTTTCTCATGCAAGTAAATTTTTTAGATAATCAAAAATGTATGGTAACATTTAGCTGCATTGATGGACTAATATTTCTAACACACAAGGCATCATAATAGCCATGACTTACAAATATGATCCTCTTGGCATCAGATTTTAAAATGAGGGACTTAGTAAGTTTATAGCAAGAGCTTCAATTCACTAGCAATGTGCCTAACTTGGGCTACCGGTGCTAACAGGTCTGGCTTCTCCAGACAGAACTGCCTATTCAAATACCAATGAATAGCATTTGGCAGAAGATACAATTAAGTTTAAATTGAAGTCTTACCCATTGGTATGAGCTTATTGAAACCAAAGATAAAACAGCATAGAAACTACACTTGAAGTGACTGCCAGAGAAACAATTTACTCCTCTGCTCGTTATGATTTTTTACAGACTCAGCTAAGGGAATTACCTGCTGACCTCCAACCCAAAAGAATAAACTTCATAAACCATTTTGTTTCTGGAAAAGTGTCAGTACCTAAATGATGTCAAGGTTTCTTTTGTTAAGTTATTGAAACTCCTTTGGCTGGCACACAGTCATGCATTTCAAAAGCACTATAAAAAGCGACAGGCAAAAAAACCAAAGAACATATCAGGCTCGTAATCACAATAATTTATTTCCTACCTGCAGCGAACTGCTTGCTTTTGCGAGGTGAACGGGGTTGACGCTGGTATGGATCACTTGATCCATATAGGTCAAGAGTTCCCATGCTCAGCAGTACTGTCTTCTGCATAAAGTCCACAACGGCCAAACCATTGCAGTTTCCAAATGCCACTCTGAGAAAAGCAATGTTCCTCAAAGGCATTAGTAATAGGAAATGAAGTGGTGCAAAAAAGAAAAAAAAAATTATAAATTCTCAACAAACTTTTTTGTCAGAAGCTATTCAAAGTTTACATTTTATAGTTCTTACAGCTTTTTAATCCTGAATTTATAAAACTGTGTCCTGAAATATAGTAACTGACTTTGCAGAAAGCAGACTTCTCACTTTAATTAACTTTCAGTGTCAAAAGCATTGTAATAATGTCTAAATGTTGCTTTACTGAACAACATAGTTCTAGTAATAATGATGTAAATTAAACTTAAAAATCTGGACATAGATCTTAAA
>JANIJG010008677.1:92794-142582 GCA_024611175.1 Megaceryle torquata
GATAATGAAATATATTAAGCTGTGTCATGGAGATACCCAAACCTGAAAGGTACTTATAAAATTTCCTTCGAAGTCTGTCAGCTTGACTACAGTACAGATTCCTGTAAAACAGTCTCTAGCCCTCTGAAATGCTTCTGTGAATGGTAATTTGATGGTGGCTTGATTAATGGGCAAGACCTCTCAACTGGCGTGACATTGCCTAAGATCAGGAGTGCAGTTTTCTTATAAGGAAAAAAAGGGATGGAACAATTTTTTTTTTTTTTTGCTGCCTAGAAATTCCCCCTCAAAGCATTCTGCCTCAATTCTTCTCTATTGTTTCTGTTGATTTCCTTCTGATACTAGTTTCAGAAAGAGGGAAAAAGTTGTATTGCACAGCAGCACTTTCTCCTCCTCTCCCACAAAAATGTTTCCTGGTCTTGCTTTTTCATCAGCTCGGAAGGGGTTGAAGTTGACTGGGGGCAGGCAAGAAAACAAGGACTGTAGCTAAAGTAAAGGAAGAAAACAAAAAGACTAAACATTTCTATATGTAAGACCTCTGAGACGCTCAGAATTTAACCATAGCATATAGAAACCCACATATCTCAGCAGATAATATTTTTGCTTCATAATCTCATTAAAGCATTAAACCTATTTAAGATTTAGTATTAAAATGGACAAGCAAAATTGACTCATTTCTTTCTGATTTAAATAATGGCAAAAGCATTCGCAGAGCGTATGACTACTGAAAGGATCCATATGCCAAACTCTTGACACTGCATTGTTGGAAACTTGATTTAAACAAGTATATTATATACTGACAATTAGGCTGCAGAAGTCTCTCCTTGTCCATCAGACTGCAATTTTAACTTCCAGATAGAAAGGATTGTAGGTACAGACACAAGGAAAATCAAAATATCCTTTAACATGACAAGTGCTCAATCAAATTAGGAATAATTTTTGATCAAGTTCGGTCATTTTATGTAAAAAATGATTAAGGTGATCGTTTGAAAGCCCTGCAAAACATTTAAATCCTCAGTTCACACTAAAAGTGAGCTGTGTGCTCATCTCCCCCTGACTGTTCTTAATATAGCTCCAAAATGTATTAAAGGAGATATATTAATTTCTTTGTGGAAAAACAGTAAGAGAAAAGTAATGAGATGGTAGAAGTGGATAAAACCTTTTCCTCTGTTCTACCCTTTCTTCCTCTGCTTCCACTATTAAAAAAAAAAAAACAAAACAAAAAAAAAAGATTTCCATATAGCAAATAGATAACGTAAAAGTGAAAATGGGGTGAGTTTTTCTTATTTGTCAATCTGTCAAATTAAGGTACCACCTACAACAATGGCTCAAATTCTACTGTTTGTTACTACACCATGTTTTCTACCTTTGACTGAACACTGATGTTAGTACAGCATCTATGGAAATACTATAAGCATACACTTCATTTCCATTTGAATCTTCTTTTTCCTCTTTCTTCTTTTTTCCTCTTCTTTTTCTTTGGTTCCTCACCAATCTGTAGATTAAGCAGCTACTAATACACACCAACTTATAGTCTGCACAAATACACTTTTATTTGGCAATATTTTGTGCTTATGTTGAAAGATCATAAAGTGCACTGAGGAATAAACTCTGTGTTTTATGAATGTAGAATAATAGGAATAATAGCTGTTTCACAAATTACTAAAGCCTCTTTTGCTTAATAGAAGAAGTAATTTTTAGTGAGTTTCCCAGGGACAAAGAGGAAATCTATCTATCACATTTGCCAGAAAACCATTCTGTGCAAAGTTTTATATGTCCTCATGTTTCTTGACACAATTTGACTGATAAAGAGTAGTAAAATGTTATTTTGCTATTTGATTTTGGCATTACTGTATTTTGTTTCAAAGCATATGTTAATAGGCATTGTAAGAGAAAGTATATTAAAGGAAAAAAAAAATAGCGTAAAGTTTGACAGCAATTCCTTTGTTCATAAATCCCTGTGTTCTAGGTGGAGAAGAAAAAAATAAAGGAATAAAAATAATGAGAGTCAGTCTCATCTCTTAATACTTTAGGGAATAAAAATTATAGCCATCTGCATTTTGAAAATGATTAACCTGAGTTTTATTAATTTTGGAAAACTTGAGCCACAAGAAGAGCCTGTGATCATTCACTCTGTTGTCAGCAAATTAACAAAATGGTTCATCACTTCCTGGTCTGCAGTTTTCTAAGCTTCTCTAAGTTCACACAGAAGCATGGATATAAAAAAATAACATTAACAAGAAAAATCAGAAATTGCTCGTTAATACTATGACACTTCTGAGGAATGATAAGGTAATCTAGGCAGACATTACTATCAACAAGTTTTAATCTTAACTGCTAACATCAAAGTCTTTCTGAAATAAAATACAAAATAAGCATAACAGATTTCTCAATTCCGACCTGCAAGCAAGAAAAATAGGCAAACTCCAATGATTTGCAAATGTGATGAATGCATCTAGGTATGGTAAAACAAAACAAACTTCTGGAGTTCATGGACAAGAAAGTCTTTCCAATCTCAGGCCAAAGAATTGACAAAAGAGCCTCCCAATGACAACATTTTTTGCAAAAATGTAAAGGCTCTGGACAAAATTTCTGAAGTCTTTGAAAAAACTCAAGTGACTTACTGAAAGTCAGTAGGAGTCAGACACCTAAGACTCATTACAGCCTATAGTTTTTATTGGAGTAACACCTTCTACATTGAAAACTGTTTTAAAATATCTGGGCAACTCTCAGTGCAAGAAAACATTAAAAATTGGCAAATAAATTGAACCTGAGGAAAAAAAATACACACAGATACGCTCATTGCATTTCCATAGAGAATTTAGCTTTTGAATGTTCCTTATTCAGTTTTCAATTTCAGGTCACTGGTTTTCTTGCAAACAGAGATTAGCACAGACATAAAAATGCTGTTCTCAGAAGACAATTTCCAAGTAAGATATGTCATGAGCAATGACATTTAACATTTAATCACGCCACCGTTTTCTATGAAATGTATTTCACCTTGGTGATCCTTTCAAAATAACGTTAAAAGTTATAAATTTGAAATTAATAAGATTTTATTGGAAAGGATGAACAGAATAATGTGAAAAGATTCAATCTTTTACATAGAAATAATAAAAATATTGGCAAGAATGGCAGTTTAACAGCTCATATTATAATCCTTATGCAAGATCATATAATTTTTCCCCAAGAACCTGTGATATAACACCTTTTGATTATTTTACTCTGATTTTAATTGTCTGCAGGAAACTTCAAAGTGTAACTGGAAAATACATGATTTAGTGCAATAAACAGGAAATCAATGCAACCTTAATATTGAGTTACTTACAGTCCATAAGCAGAGTTTACAGCAAGACTGGTAATCTGTTGTGGAGGTTCACCATCCACCCACACCAACTGAATAACAAGATCTGCTTGATATCCAGGAGGCATTCGCACAGGTCGAGTCTTAACACTAAGAAGAAGAAGTACAAAATAAGAACAGACTGGGCCATGCAAAACAACTGCCTCTCTTGAGAATATACTAGTGAAACACAAACCCTTAATAAATCCAGAGCAGCGTCAGCACTTGCAGAATATTGTGCATATACCCATACACTGAGACTAACCATTCCAGTCAGAACAAGGGATATTTTGGATGAATTGCAGGTTTTGACTTTCATTTCTGTTGTAGGAGCAAATCTGAAAACTTTAACATTCTTTACAAGAGAAACTGTGGAGAAGATGTAGCTGAGGGTAAATAAAAATAATTTCTGCTTAATCATTTTGCTTTGATTTTCCTTTTTCAGCATATTTTTCCCGATATATAATGCACACTTTAAAAATAATCACGAGTAACCAAATTGTATGGATAAAATAAAACACTTTCTTCTGAAACTTTGAAACAGGACTTTTTTGTATTTTGGGAACTTGCTTGCTCTGAAGTAAAGCATGACAGAAAAATGCAAAGAGGCAAGAGATGATGAGATGTACCTTTCTGCAGTGGTCCTCATCACTGTATATTCAAAACTTAAGGACTTGACAATTTTATTTGTTTGTCTAGTACAAACAAGTTCTGTTTTCTTCTTTGGAGTATAATATGCGATCTGGTGTTAATGAATGAAAGCTTCCTACATAATATCTGATAGAATTATTAACACCTCTTCACCTTCTGTTATGGCAGGTTCAGTGAATTGCAAAGCAGGTAGTGAAGCTGTACTTATTAATGTGGAGTGTAAGAAATGAACACTTCCATGGGATGACTTTTTGTGTATTCTTGACTGGTAGAACTTAATGTGATGATACACTGCAAGAAGATATTACACAGTAAGAGCAATACTTTGAGGTATTCCTGATGTTCATTAACACTGTAGGTTAAGACCACAGCATGAGTTAAGCTTGGCTGGCTGCCACATGCCCACCCAACTGCTCTCTCACTCCCTCTCTTCAACAAGACAGGGGAAGAAAATAAGAAGAAAAAGCTCATGGGTTGAGACAGGACAGGGAGATTGCTTCTGAATTACTGTCACAGGCAAAACAGACTCAACTTGGAGAAAATAAATTTAATTTATTGCCAATTAAAAATAGAGGAGGAGAGTGAAAAATTCCTTGAAAATACAAAACTAAGAATAGCCTCTCCCCACCCCTCCCTTTTTTCAAGGCTCCATTTCACTCCTGACTCTTTTACCTCCTTCCCCATCCCAAACAGTATAGCAGGAATAGGGAACAGTGCTCATAACACTCTGTGTCTACCACTCCATAGGCTGCAGTTCCTGCCAGGGAGCTTTCTCCAGTGTGGGTTCTCCATGGGCTGCAGGGAGACAAGCCACATGACCACAGTCTCCTCCAAAGGCTGCAGGGGAATCTCTGCTCTGGTGCCTGGAGAACTTGCTCCCCCTTCTCTCACCTTGGTGCCTGCAGGGCTGTTTCTTATACTTTTTTTTCTCACTCCTCTCTCTCACAGCTGCTGTGCAGCATTTTTTGCTTTTCTTAAATTTGTTTTCCAGAGGTGCCACCCTCTTGGCTGAGGGGCTCAGCCACGTCCTGTGGCGGGTCAGTTGGAGCTGGCTGGAACCAGCTGCATCTGGCATGAGGCAGCCCCCGGCTGCTCCTCACAGGTGCTGCCCTGCAGAACCCCCTGCCAGCACATAGGCATCTGTACCTGATATGATATCTTTGGTACCTCCCTTTTCAAGACACATTCATATCACATTCATAAACTCTAATTGTTTAGCCATCTCAGTGACACAATTTATGCTGTACTGCTCATATTTTTTTATTGTAGAGGGCTCACTAACCTTGCCAAATCTTTCCCTTATTTACTATTTAATGAGAAAGGCCTTCCTCATCTATCTTGCTAAATGCATTTCCTTAACAGCAGCTTGGCACATTATTCTACTTCTTCTGGCTGTCATACTGTTCAGACCTTACATATCCAGCTATCCGGAGCTGTAATCAGTCACCTGGCTCAAATCTTGTCATAGGAAAGACATGACAGAGCAGTTCAGCAAGCAGGATGCTTTTTCCCATCCTTTTCCTCTCTCCTGATTGTCCAGGATCAGCTGTGAGAACAGATCTCCAGGCCACCAGAGTGTACTACCACTACTCCCTTCCCTGCTCAGGGTTGCTGCAGTCTCAACAGCTAAAGGAAAGCACTCAATAAGTACAGTCTTGACTCAGACTGGAAGGGAATCTTACTGTGACAACATGTAAATAGTGGAGATGAGCAACACTTTATCTGCCTGGATAGAGACAAGAAAGTAACCACTTTAATTTCCTTGCAAAAGGAGCCCCTTGTCACCCGTGGTTGGTCACAGACTGCAATACAGCAGCATACTATGACTCTAGCATGACAAAAAATGATGGGAGCCAAAAAGCAGGGTTGGCAGTAGTGAGATAAGACTTTCTGCTGTGTGGATTGACCAAGCCAGGGTAAGCAAATTGTGTAGCAGGGTTTCACAAGACAGCTTGTTGGAAATAAAATGTCTGTGTCAAGCCTGACGAGAGGAAGCAGCAGTAACAGGAGCTGCTGCATGAGAAGCACCAGCTGGTACCACTGGTGAAAGAGCTAAACAGTGTATTGTTAGATGTGTGATGCCTTTCACAATCATCTGCAAGTTTCTCAAGTCCTGCAGCCTCCTCAAGTTCCATAGTCCTCAGAGTATAGCTATTATACCTGAAGGTATGGGATTGTATATCTGGGTATCTCAGACCTGGATATCCCAGCAGAACGTATGCAGCATTTCAGGATGAGGAATGAGAACTTCACTTGGACCTCCAAGACATAAACATGCCCTCTTCCCTTCATGCTCCCCTGACCTGCTCCTACCTTTTCCCTCCTCTGACAGTAGAAGTACTTAAGTTGTGTGGCAAGATTTTGGTATTATGGGGGAGAGGGGTTGTGGGGGGGGAGGGAAGGCTTGCTGCAGGGATGGCCTCTGTGAGGAACATCCAGGGGCTGCCCTGTGCTGGACACAGCCTCATTCTAGCTATTTCCAGCTGTCTCTGCCACAGACCTTACCACACATTGCAGGACACAACTGAGCCCCTTAGCCAAGCAGGTGGCAGCTCTGGAAAAAAAGTGTTAATGAAGGGTAGAAAATGATGCTTGGGAGTGTGAAGTGAGGAAAACTAAAAAAGTAAGAAACAGCCCTGCAAGTACCAAGATGGGTGAAGGAATCCTTGAGGACCTTATGGTGGAGCACGTGGATATTTGCAGAAGGAACTGTGGCTTGTAGGGAGCTTACACTGGAGCAGGTTTACCCTGAGGGATGGCACCCCATGGGAGGGACCCCACACTGGTGCAGGGAAAAGTGTGAGAAGAAAGGAGCGGAAGAGAAGAGCAGTTATGAACTGACTGCAACCACCATTTCCCATTTCCCATCCCCCATGCACTGCTCAGGGTGGAGGAGATAGAGGGGTTGGGAATGAAGAAGTGAAGCTGGGAAAAAGGGTGCCTAGGAGACAGGTGTTTCTCACCATCCATCTTTATTTTATCTGGTGATAAATTAAATCTCTTTTCCCCAAGTTGAGTCTGTTATACCGATGAGAGTAAGTGGTAAGTGATATCCCTGTTTTTACCTCAACCCACAAGCTTTTCCATCTTATTTTCTTCCCGTTCTCCTGTTTGGGAGAGGCAATGATAGAGTGGCTGGGTAGCCACCTGGCATCTGGCCAAGGTCAACCTACCATGGTTGTCAACTTTTTTTGAAGTGTTTAAGCCTAAACAGGTTGCAGGAGTAGGCACAGAAGGAATGTAGACATTTCAGTGACTTCCTTGACATCTCTTGTTTTCTCTTAACAGCAAATATCTGCTCAAAGTTTTGCACTTTTTTACCTGTTCTGCTGTCACTAAAGGTTTGCCCTTTCCTTTCTTTTTCATAAGATATATATCCAAGAGCATTTCTGAAGTGACACTATCCATAAGCTTAATGAAGCCCTGGATTACCCAGGAGTATTCATGGTGAGAGCAAAGGGATGAACCTCTGTGAACTCAATCTGCTAAGGGAGAAGGGTCTTTTGAGACCATAAAAACTGAAACTACAAACAAGAGTTGTATACAGTGAAGATGTATTCTTTTCAAACAAACTTCACAGCAAGCAGAAGCTGATTTTTTCAATAAATAGTCCTCTAGAATATCTTTGTAATGGAGCTCCTCTACTTCTTATGTCTGCAGATAAACCTTTAGGAGGCGTACTAGCAGTGGTGCTACTACCTTGCACCCCCTTTTTCAACTCCTGTCCTTTGAAATGTTCTATTTTTTTAAATAGAAAACACGTAAATGAGATCCAAGAAACAAGACTCTTAGGTCTAATGCCCATTCAGCTGATCAGAAATAATTTCCATCTGTATTTTCTAATGGATAACTGGTGATGTGGGAGAACACAAGAGTCAAACACACTGCTATGGTGAGTTCCAATAAATACCGGTTGAGGCAATATGTTTATCCTTTTCATCTTCTAAACAAGTTACTATGAGACTAACAATGTCTGCAGAATTAATTCTGATCTTCTAAAACACGTTTTTATTATGATACTAGTTTTCCAATTTTTAACAACATGCAAAAAAACCTGGAGGACTTGTAGTACCTTGCAAGTTTTCTTTCAGATTGTTGTTATCTTAGCAAAAAAAAAAAAAAAAGAAAGAAAAAAAAAAAAAAGAAGAACCTTTCTCTCTATTTTTCACTGTAAACTTGAGGATCTTCCTTGGTAAAATGGATTTTATTTCACAGGGATTTTCTCAAAGCACAGAATAAGTTGCAGTTGGTGAAAGACCATAAGACTGGAGTAAAACAGTTTCCGATTTAATGATTCGATTTGTTGTTTCCATGTTCCTCTGACACGTTCCTTTTTCAGGATGTTTGAGCTACTTCCCTGGTTTTGCTACCCATCTTGTTTGAACACTAATGTTGATATTTAGATCCTCTTTTTGAAGTGCTAATATCTAAGCCTAAGCAGACTGCAGGAGTATGCACAGAAGGAACGGAGATATTTCAGTGGTTTCCTTGACATGTACTTGTTATCCTACACTGAATTTTGTTGTCGCAGAGTTTGGGATTTTAGCTTTCTCCATGAGATAACCACAGTTCTTTATCATTTTGGAGCTACTTGGAGCTACTGTCAAAGTCCTTGATTGACCTAATTTTGGGATGATACTAAAAGTCTGGGAATAAGGACTTGTATTCTAGGTACAGATTTTTGATGACAGTATTTACATCAAAAAATATTAATCTGCATAATCACATATACAACAGTCTCTTATGTTATTATAGCTCCATATTTCATTATAAAATCTCCTGAAAAATACCTGCTACTTGCTTCTCTTAGTACTTACTTTTCATTTCAGAAAAGTACTAAGTTCTAATTACTTCATCTCCTCCAATCACTTTCTTTCTAGTACTTATTTGAAGATGCAAACACATTCAGTCATTCTGAATCCTGACCAGCAAAAACTGTGTCGTGTTGAGTGCCATCCATTTGCTGCAACAAGGTTGAGAAGCAGATATGAAAATAAACACAGTGGAGCCAAGATTAAAACCTAGTCTGTATATAAAATTTTATGTGGATTATCAGGACAGATCACCTTCTGCACTCAACCTCTATGTGTAGGTGGCTGTAGCTTTATGAGCTTTATGTTATTATTGCATCTTATATGGTAATGGTAGCAAGCTGAAGCACAGGAAGTTCCACCTCAACACGAGGAAAAACGTCCTCACTGTGAGAGTGTCAGAGCCTGGAACAGGCTGCCCAGAGAGGTTTGTGGAGTCTCCTTCTCTAGAGTCTTTCAAGACCCTCCTGGATTTGTGCCTGTGTGCCATGCCCTGGGTGATCCTGTGCTGGTAAGGGTGTTGGACTCGATGGTCTCCAGAGGTCCTTTCCAACCTCTGTATTCTGTACTAAGAACTTCTATGGGTTGATTACAGCTTTTCTGCCTCCAAGATCAAGAATTCCTCTCCTTCCCAGACCAAATCAAATAAGAATCCCTTAAGGTAAAATCTTACCCACTGAAATAATCGATTACATTCTTGTTGATTTCAGTGTCATAAGCAGACTTCACATTGGGATTTTTTAAATAACTTCTCTCTGTCTCTGCTATTGATTTTCATGGTTTACATTAATGATTAATCTGAGGTCTGAGGTTCAACTGCCTGACTAAATGAGGTGGACAAATGAACAGGATGTCGGAAAATACTGTTAATTTTACAAGAACAATGTCATGTTATTGTTTTTAAATGCTGATGATGTTTTCAGGAGCTCAACAGCCCAAAGTATCTGCAAAGTCAGGCAACAGTCATTTAAACTGCTTTTAAAATAACTGAGGCATTTAAAATATTTAATAATAATTAGACTGAAAGAATAATGAAACCACTAAAATGAGAGCAGTTGTTATCAGCAGTGCACTCTAATTGCTGGAAAATTACAGTTTATGGAGATTTGTACAGAGTTCTGTTTTGAAACAAATCCCATAATTTATCTGCCTTATTCGTAAGAACATACTAATCTACTCCAAACAGTGGCAATGTGTACTCTAGCAAATGATTTGCTTCTTTCTAAAGATTAAACATATACACACTTCCACACAGTGCAACGGTCCATAATTGTATATTTTAACTTTTTTTTTTTAATGAGTATGAATATAGTTTTCATTCCTTATGCACCATAAAATGCAGATACTTCTTTCACAAAGAAAGATTGTAGTGTGATGCTAATCAATCAAGGAAGGAAAGCTTTGCATATGTCTGCTTTTATGGAAGTCTCTTTGTGAACTCAAAGAAAAAAGTTCTTCAGAAATTCTTTGATTTATTCTGTAGTGTTGGTATTCCATTCAAAATTGTGGTCATGAGATGCAGATTTACTCCTAGATCATACTGGAAAATTACAGTCAAACCTTTACTGTAATGATTTATCTTCCTCATAATTATTCCTAGGCTTTTAAAAATCCCTTGTTAATTATTTTGCCTTAATTCTTTTGTTTGTTCCATATTCTGGTTTCTTCTCCTTTTGTGCCACATACGTACGATTAGCCTCTTTTTCTTGATAGTTGATGGCTTGTTAATACCCCAGACAGGAATGATTTTTAGAAAAATGAATCTTCGACCATTGAGTCATAACTTACCTAAGACATGGGATACTATCCTTCATTGTTCCTTCACATGCTACAGTGTTGGTACTGCCTGAAAGGCTCTTTAAAGAAGGAAGCTGGGAGGAGGCATCTGGAAATGGAGGAATTATTTCCGGTTCAGGAGTAATGATATCTTCTACTTCATACTGAAGTCGTACCTCTAATGACTTAAATAAATAAAAAGCTAAGTTATAATTTAATAAAGAAAACTTCTGAAAGTTCTGTTACTTTCAAATAAATATCAGTAAGCCTTAAAAAAAAAAAATCCTCCACATTTATCATTATCATTTTCAGGCAAAGATACTGTCATTTGTTATTTATTCAGCCTAACAGATTCTAGAAAGCAAAGTTCAAACCAGTTACCTTTTGCTTTCCTTCTGGGCTCTCTAGATAGGGGCTAGCCACCCTTCAGTTCTTTCCCTTAATTCAGGAAAACTTAACTGAAGAACTGCAAAACACCGGGGAAACTGGACAGGGAGGTCTAATCTATATAAGTAATAATCTCAAAGAACCTCAGTAAATCTTGGGCAATTCTTTCTACCTCATGAATTGTCCAGGGAGATCTCCATTTTGAAAAGAATCAAAAATGGTAAAGCCCTCAAAGAGATTTGGGATTACTAGCTGAATAGTAATTTTGGTGCTGGTACCTCAAGGTCACCAGAAGCAATTGCAGATGTAGACACTGCAAACTCCACCTTAGTTAATGATCTCTCAGTGAGACATCATCTGTACCAGAATGGACAGTAAGAAAATACCAAGGTTTTATGAGAATCAGGAGATAAAGATCAGTATTGAAGGTTCTCCTATTTCTCAACCATTGTATTAACACATGTAAGATTTCAGAAAGAAGTGATTCTGCTAAACCAGAAGAAAAAGGGTCCTTTCTCAAAATACCACTTTCATTTTCTCCTTGCAAAATCCACGGAAATTTTTTGCCTGAATCAGCTAAAGAAACCTATGGACAACATTTGCCTTCAAAGACTAATGAGTCAAATATTGAGTTCAGGAAAATCTAATCTCCTGGAAGTAATTGCTGCTGACTGAAACAATTTATAATGCTGTTTACTCTTCATGTAGGACTGGAGTAAATGTTGAGCATTATGTTCTTCTGCTTGCTGTGTTAGAAGTGCATCATTCTTCTTTGAACCTTTTTCTTTATATCTTCCTTTTTCTACTAAAATTAATTTTGTTACATTATAGTTTTTGCCCATTTACAGAGAAAAGAAAAAATTTAGACTAATAACATGACTGAATTTTTTTCACCTTTTGGTGCCTGCTTTGACTGAACCTTGAAAGGGGTACAGAACTCATGTACCGATTTATTTAACACATGGTAAAGATCTTTTTGGAGGATCCCATCACTAGGCTCATTAATTGTCCTTTCTACACTCAAACTGGTATAAACTTTTTTTCCTATGGTGCTTCTCTAGAGCTTTGCAAAGAAGCTTCATTGAAGAAAGACTGATCAGTGAGAAAGTGCTTATGTTTAAGAGATACCTAGAGATCCTTTTCAGACAGGATGGTGTCGATTCAGTTAAGAAAACAACCATAATAAGAACAAATGTTTTTTACATAACTGCATGGCAATGACTCCAAGGTTGGATATGCAGCAGCATTTGTCTCATGTGTACTGCTTGCCTCCAGAATCTGACACAGAACAATGCAAATAATACTTCTGTTGAGGAAATCCCAGGTACAGCCTATGCCTCTAAGGCATATTCAGCAGCAGACTTGCCTGCTACATGGAGAAACTTTTGAGAAGCTTCCATGCTTCCCATTTCCCACAGTAATAATATTACAAGACTCATGTCAGGAAGTCAAATCAACATGGAATCATTAAAATGCTGGGATTTGTAGATTGAACTCAAGGTGAGTTCAGGCTGGCTGCTAGAGACGTGGGGACAGTAAATGCTAGAACTTGCACTCACCTCAGGCAGGAAAGAAATCCCGAGACTGACCAGCTCAGTCTCAGTATAGACAAAGCCAGACAGCCTAAAGTCAAATACATATTCCAACAAAGACTCTGACTCCCATACTTTTTATTTAAACCCCCCCTACCATTTAAGAGTGAAGACTTGAATGCCTGCAGCTAAAATGTAGAAACCAAGAGATGAGGCCCATCTCAGGAGTGCACAAAACCCGGGGGAACTCAGTGACTATGCTACCAAGATTAGATAACATTAAAGCAACTCTTGAAAGGACAATTCCTCATATAAATGCTCCTTAATTACAGATGAAATCTGAGAAACTGTGAAATTGTACATGTTATAACACTTGAAGAAAACAACAGTTCTGGTGCAATTCAGCCCTAAAGGTAGAAGACAGGAAAATAAAGAAATTAAATAATAAGTAATAAAAGCTAAGGTGCATTTGCTATGGAACAACGTAAGAACACTGAGATGTATTAATTTTAGCAGCATTATACATGAGCTGGTCAATAATGTGAAATTGCTGTTCATTAGTTTTAAAACTTTCCTGAAAGGATATGTTCAGCTAGCTTAATAATTGCCTCGGGGGGGGGGGGGGAATGAGAGAAAAACAACAGAAGAGCTATAGGTAATGAATTTCCTAAGAATTTCCATTTCCAGATGGCACATGGCTGAAGGCCAAAAATGACACATGCTTTTTGCCAGGCTAGAACTATGAACTATAATTTCTAAAGTATATTAAAATAGTCTGAAAAGGGAAAGAACTGTAACTGGGGAAGGTGGAAAATGGAAGGGAAATTTCAAGTCAGCCCCCAGGTTTGTTGAGAGCTGGAAGATGCAAAGAAATACTTTCTGGCATGAAAGTGAAGTTGCAAACTCTTCTCCAGCACCAGAGAATGGCAAGCCTGAAGGAGGGGCACCCAGGTTTAATTTGGCTAAATAAACATTACAAATGCTGTTCAGCCACACTGCTAGCAGTGGTTGTGGCTCCTCTGCAAAAATGGAAGGTTTAAACCAAAGTCAGACTTGCTGTACAACAATAAGTACAAGGTGACTGTAGTGCAAGTTAAAACAACATGAACTGTATAATTCTACATGAAATAAGGTGACTGCTTAAGACATGAAGACAGAAAAAGGAGTATTGAACAGGAAAAAGCAACAGAAAGCTTAAGGAAAATATAATGTGCTTGGCCATAATTAATCTGGCATTTTATATAGTGTCCTTTTTTAGGGACATAAGCCAGAAAAAAATAAACTTTTTTTTTGTTAAAGTCAGTGATAATTTTCAGTCCCCCTGGGGTACAAATGTTATGAACATAAATTAAAGAGAGGAAATAGTTGAGTTAAAAAGATCACTATTATGTACATACACAATGTACATTATCTGATAAAAACACACAGCAGACAATATTTTTAGTGCAGGTAAGTACAACAGAGATTTACTGTATCATAAAGTCTTAAAAGCAAACTATGTCTGAAATCTGTACTGGATGTTATTATGAAATCAAAAAAGAGGAGAGTTGGATCCCCAGAAATGTGTTACACTTGTTTTCACTAACTTAAGCAGGATCAAGATTTCACTCAAAGGTTTAACATGGAATGTCCCTAAACCTGTAATTCCACAGTTTGAGATTAATTTTATCCAAGTTTATGATGAGAGACACAGCAAGGCAATTTGATTTGGAAATCATGTTATTTTACAAGAGAGTAAAATTCTGAAGGACTTACTGCAATTTCAGTATTTACTTCATGTTTGCTGAACTTGTAAACAACGACATACGCAGAAACTCCTGCCACACAGAAAATTCGGCTTTCAGGACACCAGTACATCATCTGAACAGCAAAAGGATCTTCTTCTACAATCTCTGCTGTTGCTTTTCCTTCTCCCGGTTTCTGTTTTTCAAAGACTTTTGATGTTTTTAATTTGTACAACATCTGTAGAGTAACTGGAATATATTAAAACATACAAGAAAATACTGACTAACACGAAGCAAAGCAGTTACAAAATTCCTTGGCTCCGGTTTTCTTTTCAGTTGTGCATAACAAAGCATCTTAAGAAGGCCTAAGAGAAGAAGATGGATATTATACAACACGGATATGATTCTAGCCCACAGTACTGGTAGGATATGCATCCAATACTTCCAAAATGGATATTTGTCTATGAAATACTTCTTAGTACTTTCTGAGACAGGTTGTCAAAGGTGGTTGTTAACCATTAGGTACATAATTAGGCTTTTACTGAATGTTATAGAGAGGCTCTGATAATGCTGCTATTTCCCTAATGAGATTCCTAAAGAAGGTAACATTTGTTTGAGGTCATTGTCTTGCTAGAATGTAAAGATTGGATGCCAATTCAAAAGAAAACACTAGGCAAGTATTCTGGTGGCCTGGGCAACACAAAGACTTTCTGAACGAATGAGAGTTCTAAAAGGTTTTGGCTTCCTTGACTAATAAGTATATCTATATTTATCTTTTATACTTTTCTATATCCACTGCAGTGAATTCTGGAGGTACTATAATTAACACCATCTCATCTTACTGACATTCCTCCCATTTTTTTACTGCTTTTTCATTATTTTATCAATGGTATTAATGAATAATTGCATCAGGTCAGAAAAAAGTCAGGCCCAACACTTAAAAAGGTATATATACATAAAGGCAAAGCTGCTATATATGGCAGTGTAACTGTGGTAGATCAGTGTAAGCTTGTGTAACAAGAGTGACAAAAAGATGAAAGAATGGTGGTTTTTTTGTTATGTAACCAGATGACGAACACAGCAAAATAATTTTCATTTTGCAGTGCAAATATGTTCCAGGAGTTTTACGCATTTATTTTTATTTAATTTTTTTTTGGACAGTTTTAGCATATAAAAAGCTACTAAATTTTCACAGATTACAGCAAGTGCTTCTGTAATGAACACATAATTCTTCCTGCTGTCCGTGGCAGTGGAAGAGGCCTCAGGATGCCTTTAGTCCCCATGGCAAATCTAGAATGGCACTTCAAATCAGACATCAGGGGTTCATTCATGCTAGGATTGGAAGAATTACAGAATCATAGGGAGCGAGTACAAGGTGAGACTCTCCATGCTTCTGGGAATTACTAGGTGCCATCTGCACAGGGGCAAATAAGAAACAGCAACGGCTTTTGAGCAAAGATACATTCAGAGAACTGCTTCAGTAGCTTAGCAGTTCCCTGTCTCTCACAAATTTGTGCCCTGGGATAAAAAATTACACGGTTAAAATAGGTCTAAAAGCAAAGTATTTTGTGCCTTCAAATACCAGTAGGTTATCATGTTTGTTATAAAACTTTGAGTGAAATTTGAACTCTATTATAAAGTTAAGACCTTGTAAATAATATAACTTTGCAATAATTAAAACTTCATAAATAAAAAGTACCAAGTACAGTACCAGTAGCATGCCTTGAAAAGCAAGACTAAAATCAGGATATCAGAGGTGCACTGAAAGTACCTTTTCTGTTTAAGGGATTGTGAATATTCACGAACATCTAAACTTTCACCTTTAAGAAAAATTCTTACTGCAGTATGTCCATACTGATTAGTGGGTTATATTTATATTCCCTATGAGAAGAATTTTCCTTTTACCCATTCCTACTAGAATTATAGAAGAGATGACTAGAACACTGGTTCCTGTGCAGTGTGTGCACTAAATGCTACAGGGTCTTGTAACAGCCTGTCTTGTTTCACCCTAACTTTAATGCCTGTATTTGCACATTCTTGTCAAGAGTGTATGTAATGAAATATGTGCAAGACAAGTTCTAATGCCTCACACTACTTCTTCAAATAGTTCATTATCCTAATTTTGTTCATATTAAACTGCTCTCAAACTTCTGTCTTTGCAGGTAAACTCCTATTGATGTAATTTGAGTTTGGTTTTTTTTTTCTTTCTTTATTTTTCTTTCTGGTGTACACCATAACATGAAAAAAAAAAAAGGATGATATAAGCTCTAAGCAGCATGTATCTGTTTTTTTCTCCATTTGCAAATACAGGAATTATATAATAAAAATCAAACTCATAGTCACGTTCAGTTGACATGCCTATGTAAAAGTCCATTGTGAAACAAGGCTTGGGAAATCCTAATTTTTTCCTTGTCCATCATCATGAGTGAAAATATTTGTCAAAAAGAGAACTACCTGACATCACATTTAGCTGACATTAAAATCTTGTAAACACTCCCCATGTTTGGCTGGAAATGGTAGCAGTATTAATCGTTACAATTCTGTGGCACAATGTGGAACTAGCAGGTAATTTAAGTATTGCATACTCCAGGTTATTAGTGACCATTACAGACTGGTTATTAGGGTCAAATTAAATGTCTCTGTGCCTAACATTTTATACAGAAATTTCTTTCACACACTTCAACAGACTGATGCTTCATCAAAGAAAGATTCTACACAGACATCCCTGTACCAAAGAAGAGACAGAAGACAAAGCAACTTTATTACCATTTCTGTCACCCACAGTCCCATTATTTGAGCCAGAATATTTCAGCTTTCAACAAAAATGAACATATATTTGTAAGAAATATATTTTACTGATAAGTACCATATGTATTTTCTGCAGGGGGAAATGCTGGGGTTTGATATGTGTAGCTATAGCTAGAATGTATTGAACAAGTATTTTCTGAAGCTTTTTCCTGCTGGGATGAATGGAAATGCTTCCTGATTCTTTCCTGGAAATTGAGACTGGACAAGGAAAGATTTAGGACCTCTCCACCCTCACCAGATTAGGCATGTATTCAGATGTATTATTGTATTTTAATGTTTTATTTTTACTTAGCTGTAAAAAAGACTTTATTGTACTCAGAATAGAAGACATGACAACTGGAATATTGGACCTAATTGAACCCACTCCTCTTTTATGCACACAGGAAGATTATTTTCCTGAGATGTTTTACAAACACTTCATCCTTCACAGGTGTTGGTATGTTGGATCTGGAGTTTTATTTCCTTCTAAAGACTTGAACTCTTTTCTGTCTAATACATCTCATTAGCAGTGTTTCTTTCCCTAATTTAATAAAAACTTGCTTAATTTCATCTCATTATTCCTAATTATATCATCCTATTATTATGTCATCCTATATATATTACTACTCATAGTGTTAAGTATGTTACATATATAGGTGTGTGTGTGAGATTTGTCAGCATTATATAAAAGCGAACTTTAGAAACTTACTGGCAGAAGCATCCCAAAACTTTACTGATCCATCTGCATGGCTTAAAAAAAAATATAAAAAATAAGTGTGTTAGAACAAGATATAATTCTAAAACTTCTACTTTCAGTGAGTGGTAAATATAAGCAGAAAAAATGTATTTTCTCATCCAGTAACTGTACCTTACTGACAATATATAATGATATATATACTAACTATAAGAAGAGATTTTGTAATTATTTTAATTAGGTTAATAAAACACTTTTTCCATGCATTTCCAACAAAGAACTAAGCCCACAGTGAATTTTAAGATTGCAACGGTAAAAATTTTTGATAAATTTATATTACAGCATTTCTGGCTTTGCACTGGGCCAGCATCAAGCCCATGCACTCCAAAAATGACATGTATAACAAACTTTGAAAGGACAGAGGGTAACTTCTTTTTGTTTAATACCTTTCAAGTTGTGTTCTTTTCATTAACATAAAATCATCTCTGAAGTAAAGCCGGAGAAAGGAGACATTTCTGTTTAAAATTAGAATAATCCCTTCATCACCTTATTGGTACTATTGCACACATTATAATCTTACTTTTAAAAACAGGTGTTAAGTATCATTGAAAATAACACTTTATCAAATATCTTGCTATCATCACCATGGCTGAGATCAGAGGGAGACACAGAGTGCATCATAGCTGAATAGCTTCTGTTTTACAGCATGGCTCCTTGAAGATCAGGCATTGGTCATGGGGCTTCTACTGCAATCTGAGTTTTTCTATGCCATTTTGCTATGGGGTTGTCTCTCCACTCAAAGGTGAAATTCATCCCAGTGCACCACAGCCTTACTAATTCTGGGCTATTAAAATGAATTCCCAAACTATGCCCAGATACAAAGTCCCCAGAAGGCCAAACGGCAAGAGCTAAAGAAGAGGTGTTCCACTTTTAAAGCTATTCTTTATGTCCTTGAAGGCCAAAATCTTCTTATGCAATGGATTCTCCTTTCCAAAGTTCACAGGTGTATAGACTTGCTGTCTAACAGTGGGGCCTCAAATGGTAACTATTAATAGTAGTTTGTGCCCGAGTACAACATTCTAACTTCTACAGCAAATGAGAATTTCTGGGGTGACACTGCACAAGGGAGAAAACTATGTACATCAGATGAAGAGGCCAGGATATGCATACTCTGTGAAGGGTCAGCTCTTATCTGTAACTAACCCACAATCAAAACATGTAGGCACTAGCATTTTAAAAGTACCAATCCTCAGTTTCATTCTCACCCTGTAATAATGATTTCAGGATATGTCTGAGCTCCAAGGTTCCACGCTCCACCACTGATAGGCCACTCCTAAACAAACAACAAGAGTACAGAGATCACAACTAGGTCTGATTAATCTTGCTTGGTGAATTTTTAAATTCAGCAGTAGACAACATCTTCCTCCAAATGTGATACAACTCACAAAATGAACAAAACCGTATAGCATTAAAGGTGTTTAAAGATTATTAACATTTTTATATTATCAGTTAAGGCTTTTGAAACTTAATATTTTTTATGTGATCAATTAAAGTTCTATGTTTTTAAAATACTTCTGCACAGCTAACACTTAACAATTCAAATAAACAAAGGAGTAACAAACAGTTCAGCTACTCTTTTCAGATTGTTTCACTTCTGGAGTTTCCATCAGACACCAAATAGACTGAGAATGTATTTTGAAGGTGACTACTAAAGAAGCTGGCCCAGAAAAAAATATCTGATCATGATGACACAAGATACGAGATAAGGGAATGCAACTTTTACAGAACAAAAGAAAACATCATCTCCTCTCTCTCTTTTGTTTACTTGTGACAAGACTCCCATTCTCTTCCTTGTTCTAGGCTGGTAGAGTGAAATGATGGTCTGTGCCTAAAGCTTGACATGTATGGATACAGGACGTGGAGGATGACTTATGTGCAGAGTGGGGGAGGATGTGTGCAGAGTATGAGTGGGTAGAAAAAAACCTGGGAGAGCAAGCTGGTTTTGTGAAACCATGGAATGGTTTCTTGGGGGTACAGAAATGGGTGGGTGGCAAATGAGTGGCTACCTACATTCAAAGTGTATATTTGTATGTGCATAAATGATGCCAGGGGACAAAAGAGTGTGCAATGCACACAGGCAGGTGGTAAAAAGTTTGGGAAAATATGTATATGAAGTAAGGATAGATAAGCAAACAAATTCAAGTAAGAGGAAAAAATATATTTTCTTAAGTACTTTGCTGAATCACAATCCAAAAAAAGTAGATAAAGCCCGGTTTCTCAGTTCATGGAAAACAAGGCAGCTCCAAGGAGAACACTTCTGTTAATATGAATTGAAAGCTGATGATACTTGATTTGTTTATGGTTTTGTTGTTTTTTTTTTTTTAATATTATGATGGATTAGTTCTAGTCAAAAGATAAACCAGACTACTGCTTGAAATTTATAAAATAATTGCATTTCTGCTTTTTATTTCTGCAGCTTGTCCTGTTTCTAAATGCATTACATGAAGACTTTGGTAGCTCAGTAAAATAATTACTAATACCCCTATTTAATGAAAATCTCACAGATATGCTGTCAACCTTCAACTTTTACTGAAGCTCTTCTGCTAACTTCTTTCAGTTACAATCTTTTCACTTTTTTCTTTGATAGACATAACTTATCCATACAAATTTAAGTTGTACCCTGATGGCTTTCCCTAAACTCTGATCTGGCATAACTCCAGCAGCATAATTATTAAGTCCTATATAAAAATCATTAATATCATTGTGTTTAAGGGATGGTGTTTCTGAGGAATAAATACCATTTGTAAGTATGCTGCTAAGCTGCTGGTTGGACCAACTTGAAAGTGATTATTTAAGAAATAAAATGAAAATAGTTTGCTAAGGTATTACAAAAGCATATGTTGTACAACTACTTTCTTTCTTTTTTTTTTTTTCTTTTTTTTTTTTTTAAATACTGGTTTTGTTTACCTTGTTGCTGTATCCTTGCTTTTTATGTTTTGCTCCTACAGAATAGAGTACAGGAATCAAATCTGGAGGACAGTCCGCAAAATATTCTGTGCAGGTAACAGGTGACTCATGAATGTCAATAGGATATGGATTTTCAAAGATTGGAAAACTAGTTAAGGAAGACAATTTATTAGAAGCACTGTGACACACTGAGCCGTAGAAGAAAACATATTCTTATATTAAAATGTATAACAGAAAAATCAATACTACTAAAGCACATTTCCCCTTATTTATTAAAACATATTCATTTTTTTTAATCTGCAAAATATGTCATTACTAAAATAAAGATATAAATTCCACTGCTGTGACAAGAATCCTCCTGTAACATAAATACCCATTCTTGTGAATAGTTCATAAGGCTAATAGGAGTACTTGTGTGAATGAGGATTAGGGACTAATTTTTCCCAACATCTTAAAATCTTATTTATTCGGAAGTGACACATTTTCTAGAAGCTTAGGTTTCATGGATGTGATATATACTATGAACTAAGAACTACTTATACAACTGTGGATTTTATATTGAGCAGCTTAGCTTATTGGGTTGGTAGACTCTACAATGAACAATTATGGTAACAGATGAAGTAGATCTCAGTTTATTTCTCACTTCCATCAGTTTGGATGGTTTGATAAGAAGGAAGGCCTCACTTCTGGCATATTGTGCAATCTTATTCACAATTCAAATGTAGGAAATTTGGTTCTGGTTTAAGTTACATCCATTTTATATTGCTGAGGTGATTTGAATTATTCTTGAAAGTAATTCAGATAGAATATAATTCACTAAAAATGTTTCAAAACATTAAGGGTAAAATTTGTTCCTAGTTATACCATTGTGAATGTGGCTGTATATTACTGGTAGTATTGGAGGCAGAACAAAATAAGTAAGAATTCCAGTTCTTCTGTACTTCTGTATTACATGATGTATAATTCCTTTTTAATATGAACATTGATTCTGATGTGAAAGAACTATTTGTCATTTAAACCAGCAACTGGATCATGAAATAATCCCATAGATCCACTATAAATCAATGCCATTATTTATTAAGATACTTAAATAAATAGTTAAGTAGATACTTAAGTGGTAGTCCCTGTGGAGTCTAGTGAAGTTAGGCACGTATACGAGTATTGTTTGAATTTGATTTCCAAAACACACATTCAGGTTATAATTCAGTATGTGACCAAGTATTGCTTAACTTAAATGTTGAGTGAATGTTTGAGGGATATGCTTTCAGGGAACACGTATTTGGATTTTTTTCCCAAACTTAAGAACAAATATTATCATAAATCCCTGTTGATTGGCTGACTTAAATCTTAAGGTGGGGGTAAACATATGGAGTGCATTTTTACCAAGAGTGAATGATTTTGTATAGTAAAATGACATTGCATAGAAACATTTGGATTTTTATCATCATTTGCTGGACAGTTAAGACACACAAGTAATTTCATAAAAGCCTTCATACTCACTTGCTTTGTGTCAAGTCAACAACAATGAGGTCTTTTTCCAGAAGAACAACTACAGCATAGGGTTCTTGAAACTCTGTAAGTGGTGAACCAAGTATAAATGACATGGAGTTCTCCTATTAGTCATTTAAAACAAGCAATTTAAAACAATATTCTCTAAACATTCACAGAATATTAAACAAAAGTTTTAAGATACAAAACCTGGACACAGCCACGAAGTAGGTATATTTGCAAACTAGAGTCAGTGTCTTAGAAATGACTTTTGGGCAGTATTGCTGATCAACATGCATAGCAGAAATGGAATTGGCATATTACAGCATGCCAGCATGATGGTATATTGAAAGTAAAGAAAAAGAATATGAATAAGTTGTGTCTATCACTGCAATGCTGAATCCAATTATTATACTGAAAATGTATTTTTGCTGTGCAGTAGTAATACTTCTACTGTGTTCCAAATCAGATTGTGAACAGCTGGTCCAGTCCACTTGATGATACACAATACCCTAATTTCCAAAGCAATTTCAAAGGAATATTCCAAAGGAATCTTGTAAGTCTGCTGTGTTCAGTTCAGATACAGACATGCTCCTTTCTCCCTTTCTCTTTACTCTATATCCTTTGGCTTCTTATTTAATGCTTTTTTCATTTCTCAAGAATAAACAATTAAAATGACAAATTAATGCTTCTCTCGGTTCACAGGGTGCATTAGTTTACATAGGGTAAAATTACTTTCAAAAATATAAATGTGAATTTATGACTCTCTTTTCAACAGCAGCAAACTGTCTCAGCACATACAAGCTCAGAGCACACTCTTCAGATGGCTAATGCCAAAAGAGTAAGCAAATTGACAACAATTTATTTACTTTTCTTTCAGGCCACCTACAAACGTACATTATTTGTGGCCTGCTTTTATACAAGGCTACGAATAACTTAAGTTAAATCAATATTTTAAAATATTAGGGTATGAGCAGGGGAAGGGCCTTCAGAATCTTAGTACTGAGAATTGTCACTGTATTTGACACTGTTAAATGAAGGCCCAGACTAACTTTTATTACTGAAAATTGAATTTTTGCGTGACACGGAATCAAATGCACATTTTATCTTTACTAAGTGTTTTGAATATGTGTTTGATTAGCTACCTATATAAGATGTAGTTTACTTTTCTGCCTGAGGGCTTAAAATGCTATACTTTCTTTTTAGCTCACAGCTTTTCTTAATTTACTTTCTGAAGTTTTCTGTAAATGTACTTTAGAATTTAGCAGCCCCACAATACGCAGCAAAACACTTTCAACAGTTCAATTCAGGCTGAAGAGTAAGAACTTCTTTGCAGATAAGTGATAGTTTATTTTTCAATAATTTAGCAATCTGCAGAATTTCAGCCTCATGAAAAATGTCAGAAATACAAGCGCATATGTTTGAGTAATAACAATATTTCCTCACTCTAGACCATGTCTTTGAAGCTTATATCTGGAGATTTATAATTTTTCTTTAAATATAATTTTATTTTTTTAATTTTATTGTCCACTCATTACTTGCTTCCTATGTAGAGAATGCAAACAAGTTTCAGTTACTTTCAGTGGTGTGGCTTTCTTGAGATGGAGACAACTGTAAGAATGGAAGTCCTTGGAATGGAGTTAAGGTATGAGAGAAGATAACTTAATTTATATTTCCCATAACTGTGTTCTGTTTAATAAACTCACCATTTGGATATGGGGTTTCACAAAGAGTTAAAAAATCAACTATAGGGTGATCCATTTCAAGAACTGTAATTGCTTTCCCATGCATGATTGTTAAACTTGGTCTTCGACAAGCTTTATCATATGACAGTCCACCAGAAAATATCACAAATGGTTCACTGCATAAAAAAAACCAAACAGAACCAACATAGTATTTTAAGTTTATATAGTACATAGAAGTTGACATTATAGGTTTAGTACCTCTAAATAATAATAAATAGCTTTGCAGTAAGAAAGATTCTAAAAGGACTTCTATCCAGGAATGGGACATTGATTTAATTACAGAATTTAAAAAAAAAAATACCTATTTTTACAGGTCTTGTACTCTACTTTAAGAATTGGTTTACAAGATTCGGGTTTTTTTCCATCTCTTTGAATTTTTCCTAAGGAAAGAAAGAAGATGAAAACTGTATTAAAATATCATGATAATAGAAGTATCAAACCAAAAACATCCACATTGAAGCAACTGTAACAGCAGTTTTAAAATGAAATGGAAATTTAACACTAAGAAGATGATGAGTATTAGCTCCTATTTCCATAAAATATCATTTGTCTAAATTAATTACATTATTATGGCTTTATGTTTTTACTGCCACATACAACTAAAGGACCACAGACCGCACTTCAAAGACATCTAAAAAAACATGCATCTAAAAACTACTCAGAAGGATGACAACTAATAATTAATTTGACCAAATGTATACATTTCTCTGAACACATTATGACTATAAACAGCTTAAGCTTTTCCTCAGTCATTCTTAGACTGACTCAATTCCTCTTGCCAACAAAATGGTACATACTCTGGAGTGTAACTAGTTGAGTGATAAAATTAAATGAAGTGTACAATTGAAATTCATAGGTTCTTGGTTAATTATGGCTCAGTACTTTCTTTCAGTCAGAGAAAAGTCACTTGTAAAACAAAAAAATAACAATTTTGGTTTTGTTACTTTGGAAAGCCTATGCTTGCTTTTGACAAAAACCTGATGACTGGAAGATACAGTGTAGATGGAGCCAGACTGTTCTCAGAGGTGCACAGTGACATGACAGGTGGCAAATGACTCAAGCTGTTGACATGGGGAATTCTGGTTAGATTTTAGCAAAAAAATAATTTGTACCATGAGGGTCATTAAATACTGGAAGATGTTGCCCAGAGAGGTTGTGAAATTTGTCATTGGAAGTGTTCAAGTGTCCGGTGTCAACTGGATACTGCCTGAGCTAACTGATCTAATCAGGCTTGTTCTGAGCTGGGGGGTTAGATTAAATGACCTCTGAGAGGTCTCTTCTGGCATAAAGCACAATTCTATGACTAAAAGTGATAAAAGAAAAGGAAATAGAAAATTTAAGAAAATGCTAAAACTTTTCTGGTCTACATTGATCTTGCTTTCCCCTTCTTGCTTTCTCTCTCCCTTCAGTCAGGCTTCTTGGTAATATGCTGATTTGCAAGAGTCAATACCCATACCTTTTTACCTCACTTATAGGAAGCAAAGGCATATAAAATGCCAGCCATAAAAGATACAGCCATTTCTTAAAATGGCTCCTTAAATTCTTCATTGTAGTGACCTGGAAAGGCTTGCACCATCTCTAACAGTGCCTTGGAAAAAACTTAACTTCTTGTGAAAAATGCACATAGGAACACATAAGTAGAAAATACAGAAGAAAGAAATGTGAAAATCCCAGAGTCTGAGGCTTTCAAAGACCAGCAGTAGACTATTAAGATGAATACAGTAAAAGAAGATGAGATATTTATGACACCAATTTAAAAAATAACATTTGATCAAAAGTGCTCTCTGATTTTTATATTTTGCAGCTACTTTGCAGATTAAAATACTTATGCAAGAAGCAACTCTGGATCTGGACTACAACAAACAATGAAATAAACATAGATATTAGCAAACAGCACTGAGAATATTGTATTGCTTCTTAGTTATACATTTTAACTATCAAAATTACCATGTGGAATTGTGGTCTGGAATGGTCTGTTAGGACTTTTCAGATTCCATAGGGTCAAGCTGCCATCAGAGTGACTGCACATGAACTGTTTCCCTTCATGATGCCAAGCGACAGAATGAATAGCCTACAAAAATGAAAGAAAAAATTGAGAATGAAATGGAATACAGTGTTTATACTAATGATATTTTAATGTATGACTTTGGATTATATTAATTTACTGGTATGACAGAATTTGGATAGTTCTTATTTTTCTGAAGTCCACTGCCAGCATTTTTTAGCAACCAATGGCTGTATTTTTTCTGCTAGTCAAACAAAACAGTGCCTTACAAATGCTGACATTACATAAGGATGTAAGAAAGCCTGTACTGAATTGGACCAAAATTGAAGAAACAGGTTATTAAGGTAAAAGTATGAGAACAAGGGACATACAGTGCAATCATAATATCCCAAATAGCTCTCCTTAGAAGTATTTCATCTGGAAAATGTATAGGGAATTCTGTGTAGCTAGTTTTCCAGGTAACATAACACATGCAGTCTTCCCCAGAGGACTATTTAGAAGACGTAGAAATAGTATTTTGCTCTTGAGTAACTTGCTCCACCCTCCCCAATTTCAGAGCAAGTACACAGAAACCAAAAAGCAACACTTCAAATATTAATAGATCATTCTCAGCATTTTGTGTATAATTAATGGAACTCACTGACAATATCCAAAATGACATCAAACTAGCTGAAAGGGTAATGGTGTAAATCCTTAATTTAATACGCTGGAAACAAATAAAAGGCATTTTGTGACAAAACAGAATATTGATTCATTGCATACTACAGTTTGTCAGTCCCCTCAGAAGCACAAACTCACAGAATTTTCCCTTAAATCCATTTCCCTTCCAGAAACATTAGCTACCAAATAGCAAAACCCCCACAATATGTTTGAATGTAAATAAGAGTCCTATTTTGCAATGCAATTTCATAATGTCCAGTTTTGCAGCTCAGGAGATGCTAAGGCCTTGCATGCATTTCTTACATATGGCCATTTACTCCATTTCTTCAAATCACTTTAATATCATGCCTGGATATTCATAAGTCAGCACTGGCATTGTTCACATCAATTTTGTTTAAGCTGACAAGAAATAAAACTGAGCGCTACTGGTCACTACTCAAAACTCCCTGTTGGTCTTCCTCTTTTAATAAGCATATTGATTGTTGTTATGGTTGGTAACAGCTCATGGTCTGGAGGGAGTATCAGAAGAAACCAATGAAAAGGCTGTGACCCTTAACCAAAACATCACCCAGCTCCTGAGACGGGACAGCATAGCACAAGTGAGCCTTTGCATTAAGATGACCAGATGTTTTAATAGGAATCTGACATGCCTTGTATATGAATGCTTTGAAAGCACACTAGTAAGCTAGTCATGCCAAAAATGACTCGACAAACAGAGCTGAACAAAGTGAACTCTAGATATTTATCTTCAAGTGACATAAAGGGTGTCACTCAAACTTCCACCTACCAGAGTGGGGCTGGCACACAATTCCTCTTGGATAAACCTGTTAATTCCTATAAAGCCTTAGATCAAACATTAAAAAACCATACATTTTTCAAAAGCAATGCAACAATTCAAAAAGCAACAATTCCTCAAACCCAGAAACTCTAACTGAAGCAATGAAAAACAACACAGAAAAATGGCTCATATGGAGTCCAACACCATTGCCATTGCCCTCAGGTAGTAAGAACCTTAGATTTGTGGGGAGTGCTGCTTCAACTGTCTATCCTCGCACAAATTAATTCTGACATGAGCTCATTCATGCCTGCTATCATGCCAAATTTAAATCTGCTTTTGATGTGTTATCACACATAGAAACATTTCGCATGGTTACAGTCACTGTGTCTGAGCAGGAGCTAGTAACTGGCAGCTGAAAATTATACCAAGCTGCTTGTTAAACTGCCTCTTAGCTACTAGGTGCCACCTGCCAGCATAAACCTCCTGTTGAGTGGAGCTGAGGCAGAATGCTCCTGTTACAGATAGCTGGCAGAGCAGCAACTCAAATTCACCTGTTAGACTTTGCCCCAAAATGGGCAAGAAAGAATAGCTTTTGGAGTTCTCAGCTAGGAGTCACAACTAATACTGAAAGGTGATACCAAACAAGTCCCCAGTTTTCTCTCTTCTAGAATATGTCTAGCATTCTGATCCACTTCTTTAGCATCTACACACAAAAAGGAGCAGTTATTTGTTTAGAATAGGAGTTCATCATGGTGGGTGACTCATGTGAATGTTCACAGAGTGTATGCACATAAAGCTTATCACTCCAGATTGGGTGTTTCTTCTTCTGCAATACCCACAGTGGTTGCATATATATATTCCACTTTCAGTCATACTCAGCAGGTACTAAAATTAAGCATGCCCAACACCATTTCATTCCATTCCTAATCACAAGCCTCCTCCACTGAGAACTCATGGTGACTCTAGGACCACTTTTAACCATATTTTGAACAAGCACCATACTCATCCTATTGCTTGAAACTTAAGAATCCTTTGTGTTAGTAGTAGTGCAGGACCATTACAGCAAGGACAACATCTGACTTGATACTTCCATAATGTCATAGTGCTTGATAAAGGTAGGGAAATGTCATTTGGCAAATGTCTCTGTGAGCTGTGCAGCTTCATGTTGCAGATGTGTTCTAATGAAAGATGATGACTATATTTCTGGAAACTCTGAAGGTGCGTTGACACAACTTGTAAAACTTTTAAACAGTCTGCATATGAAGATGGCTGGGTTTTCCTAGTCTGCTCAACTGTCAATAACAGCTTGAGAATCCTTAAAGGGATTTGTCTTGTTTATGTGGTCGCTTTTTATACCAATCAATGGAAACCAACTTTTGAAGGAATTTATAAAAGGACTTGCAAAGAAAGTCTTTTGTAGAGGGCATCATATAGCAGTAGTGATTGAAAGGGCCTGAAAATCTCATACATATCACCCCTGAGAAGATGACAATCATCACTGCACAAAGAAACAAATCTGCAGAAGAGCAGACACAAGATTCTACAGCAGTGGGTTCAAGCTCCACTCTGGGACCAAGTGTTTCACAGTGAGAACATTTAGTGTCTTGAGAAGCTTGGGCACAGTAAAGAAGAAAACACAGAAACTCCTTCTATCAGGAGCTGATGAACTGAGGCAGCCTAGAGGCTGGTCATCAGCAGGGCTAGAAGAGAGACATGACTAATTTTAGCTTCAGTCAGTAAACTGTAGCAGTGAGAAGCTTTAAATGGAAGGTACAGGCTTACAAGAACACCAAGCAGAGAAGTTCCAGATAATGCAACTTGTACAGCCTTTTCTATCCTTGGTGAGAAGCATCACGCTGGTATGATGATGCCATGCAGTCTAGAAAGGATAGGCAAGATTTCACAGTGGTGAAATCTCAGTAGACTGAGGAGCATTATCTCTTGATGATCCTTTTGTTAGCCAACTGTTCAAGTGTGCAAATAAGGAGGACCTATTTTAACTGAGCTGTGTCCACTACTTCAGTTAAAAAACCAGCACTCAATGTAGTGAAAAAATTAAATGGAAGAGATCTTTTAATAATGTTTCTCACTGACAATGAAATGAAATGAAAGCATTTCTTGTGACTGTATGAAAAGAAATACCTTTGAAGTCATGAGATATAAAACTATTCCTCTCTATCACAATCAGCAGATATAGTGTCCATCTTGAACTTAAAAAGGAAGAATATATGGGTTTGCAGATAGACAATCATTTACCAGCCTCCTTTCCTCTTCTGTATCAAAAAATATCTGCTGCTAACTTGCTCCTGTGTTGCACAGTGACGGGTTCTACAGATCTGAGTAACAACAGAGAGCCTCCCTCTCAACAGCTGGTCTGGGGAGACTGAAATCCAATGCTGTCAAGGGAAACACAGGAGAAATCCAGTTGAGGCTTGATCCTGTGAAAGGATGAGTATTTGGATGGAGTCCTGACATTTATTTTGAGTGACATTACCAAGCTGGACAGCTATCTGAAGAAGATTACAGAGCAGAAAGAATTTGCCTTGGCAATGAACACTCAGAGTCCATCAAAGAGAAAATAAGCTGTTTCTCAGAGTACACACCAACTGCTAATGGAGAAGCCTGGTGCCAGGGGAATTTTTGATACTAAACAGAAGTGTCTGCTTTACTGATAAGCCAGAAAAGATCATGCCATCTGATGATCCTTAAAGGTGCCAGAAAAGCAAGTGGTGAGTTAGAGAAGATTTCCAGTTCTTTCACCATCAAATAGGGTGACTACATTAGTTTCAAAATTGGTGCTAAAGAAAGCATAATGCTAGTAAGAAAAATGAGGCTAGATTAATTTAATTTAATTCAGACTTCATTCAAAGAAGCACTTCAGTATTCAATGAAGATACAGAACATTTACAGTAATTTATCTGAGACCTCACAGATAGCCTGCAATTACAACTGGCTGGCTCAGCGCCAGAACAATGGTACTGAATGGTTGGTCAGGCGTCATGGGGCACAGAGCCCTTGCATCGTCACCTAGAATGGAGCAGGAACAACGCTTCTTGGACTGTGATCTTATGTGGCCTATCTGTAAGAAGATGTTTAGGTTTGAAAACTTGTGTTAGTGCCAAATATCAAGTGGCATAGGCTGAACTAATACTTTGTAATTCACAAAAGCTTTAAAACTCAGGATTTAAAAAGGAACCCTTTTTAGCAGGTCCCTAGGGGAATCCTAGCAGATCTGGAACATTATCAATCTGGAGCCTGAAAGTCTGGACTAAAGTACAGTGGCTGGTCATACAACCCTTTTAAAGACAAAATAAGAATCTTGCCACTATTTCAGTAGATGATAGCAGGCCATCAGAAGTTGCACGAAGTGGAGTAATGACACAGCAAGTAACCACTGAGGAGGAAAGCGCATCATTAATAAAAAGGCCAAAAAAGGTTCCTGAAGACAGTACTGGAAAACGTGGAACAACTAAATTGTGTAAGAACTTTTTGACACCCAACTACTCTGTCTGAACAAGGAAAAAAAAAAAAGAAAAAAAAAAAGAAAAAAAGGAAACAGCATTATTATGAAGATACTGTTTTATGTAGTCTCATTCTGAGCACGAGAGAGGAAGAGAGGACAGTAAGTGAACAGAACACCCCAGGAGACCTGTAAAAGGAAAAAGTTGTCCTGCCTTAAGTAACAGAACAGGGGCATCTTCACAAGTGTATGCACAGGCAGACTGTCACTTGGAGACAATGTAGTTGGTATGTCTTGAGATTTAAGTGCTGGCCTGTTTAAACTCTGAATTACCCTGTTCTTTAGAACATTTTCTTTATGGATGCTCAGAACGTTAACCTTGAAGCTCAGTGTGGTGTTAATGTTTCTGTGAAAAAACGCCTGAAAGAGTGCAGGATTCAGATATATTCAGATTAATTTTTACAGTGAAAACAACTTTGTATACTCCTTACATGTAATAAGTGACAAGATGAAGAAGGAAAGAGAACTGCAGGAAACCAATTACTGCCAGGATTACTTAAAGAAAATGTCTTTTTCTACCTTTGTACTTGCATTTACATTCACCCACTTTACATAAGAGCTGGCAGAACAAAGGATGTTTTTTTCTGGGGCTAGTATTAAAATGGTAACAACTTGGAATATACCTATTTTTAAACAGCCTGTTTATCGATACAAGACCTGTGTCTGTGTTTGATACAATCTGTTTACAAACAGCAAGAGACAACTGTCTGATAAATCTGTGAGAACACAATTTTGCGAACCTCTTAAACAGATCTTGAGTACTAGGTAATATCAATAGCCCTACAAAAAAACTGTCTTTCACTCTAGTTAACATTCTAGTAATACTCAGTAACAATTATATAATTCCTAGTGTAGCTATATCTCAGGTCAGCTCATTACTACACTCCGTTCAAGTGAAGATCCCCACACAGAGCTGATGAACTTGTCAGAGTCAAGGGGAAGAGGCTGCGTGTCGCAGCACACTCATAAGAGCCTAATGTATTAAAACTACAGATTTCAGGGTTTGACTTTAACTTGTTCAAAAGCATAGCACAAACAGTATTTCCAGAACAAACAATGCCTTAAGATACCCATCTGCTTGATAAGACATACAAGAAACTGCTGAATAACAGGTTTTCTGAATTAATGGAAACTGCTTACCTCATCATAATAAGCTCTCAGATCAGCCCTTTTAGATCGTAAGTCCCAGAGTACTACAGTCCCATTTTCATAGCCTATCAATAGCTGGAGGAGAGAAACAAACACAATTATACTCTTTCATTGAAAAGGTATAAACAAATTTTGAAGAACTGCACGGTTTTAAGAGAATTTTTAAAAATAAAAGAAATGCCAAACTGATGTGCAAGATTGTAGTTTGCATGACGTAATATTCAGCTTTCATATGATCTTTCAGTATAAATTACTTATTACTGACAACTTAAATTTTAATATGGGAAAAAAAAAGGTGCTTTATATTGCCTTTTTTTTTTTTTTTCCCCCTGCAAAATTATGTGCCTGGCTAGTCTTCACAGTTATGTACCTGCTCAGAAAATAAGACCGTAGCATGTTCTTTTCAGCTCTCACCTTACGTGTCCCTGGTTGGAGGCAGAACTCTCTGATACCTAAGAGATCATTTAAAAAACCTCAATCCAGAGTCATCAGATTAAACTCTCATCCAGCTACATATATTCCCTTAATTTCTGCTTTTTACTGCTTTAAAACATTTCTTTAAAATGTTTTAAATCAGAAAATAGGATGCTTGCTTTCCTAGAAATTGAAAATAAATTAACTGGTACGTCACTTTTTACTTCTAGAATTAGCATGTCATACCATCATGCACACCTAAAAAATATCAGCAAAGATTTGTCAAAAGATGAAAGAGAAGAAAAATAATGCTCAGGGGGGAAATAAGAATGAAGACAATCCTTTCTTCTTGTCTCTATTGAAAAGAACTGAATTATTGATCTGGCACTGTATCAAGTACTCTAAATTTGAACACAATTAATTCCAGATCTTACAGAAGATGTGAAGTCTGGCCTACTTAGGTGTTCTGGAAATTGCTTCCCATAGAGCACATCTTTCTAAGACTCTGTCCTGCACATGAAGCCTGGGAATGACCAAATTGACAGATGCACATCTCTCCTGTGAAATATATTATACAACTGGCTGTGATAACTGCAGCTCTTCCCTGTCTATAAACACGTGGATCACAAAACGTAGGCAAGGATGTACATTTTCTATATTAAGAATCTGAGCAGAAGAATGACAAGACAATCTCTTTGTCTGTGAGACCATACCAGCATCTTTGCCATCACTCACTTTAGCTTGAGTAAGTAATAAAAACAAAACTCATCTGGGCTGCTAAACAAAACATCACTTTGTTTCCGAGCTCAATATAACTGATACATCAATACTGCTATAAAACAGTCTGGGAGTACTCTAAATCCTACTAGATATGATTCTTTATATTACCAGGAGAATATTCATTATGTGGAGATGTATTACCTAATCTAGAAATTATTTATAGTTAGTATATTTAATACCTGATTATGAACAATACCTGATTCTGCTCATGAAAAAAAATCAAATTGTCTCAGAGTTATTCCAGAATATTTATCATTTTTGCTCTGGAAAGGTCCACGTGCAATTGTGTGGCAGAGTAAATGAAAAGACATCAGAAAGCACACAGCTAACTGGATGGCACTTGTGTCAAGATGCCATAAGGTATTCTGGGATAACAGATTGCCATGGAGAAAGCAAACAAAGAAGTGTTTCACTGCAGCTGCTTTCACTGTTAGTACAGTGATCCAAAATGGAAGACAATTGTATATCCAGGAGTTAGTGATCCATGCATCAGTTAACCTGAGGAGGTGCAGGCCTTGTGCTGTGCTATGTTGTGATGCACATAGCACTTGGCTTTCACACTTGTGCTGTGCTGCACATATTCCTTGCCGTGAGATAAATAATTGCTAATTGTAAAGAAAAAGCTTGTAGGCTGCTCCCATTTGGCAAGGACAATTACAGCACCTTTGTAACTTCATCTTTATCTTAACATAAGGCAGTATGTTCTCATGTGAACATCCTTTTGCTTGACAGTAAAAAGATCTTTTGAAATTGCTAAAGACCACAATGCTGGCAAACCTCTTCACAGAGGGGACGAGCCCAGTGTGCTGTGCCCTTGTCGGAGGTCTATCCAATGCTGCACAACTTGGGGTTCCCACCAGCTGAAGGAATGTGAAATTATCTTTCTTTTCATTTTCACATTAACTCCAATAAATGGTATATTAATCAATATGTTATGGAGTCCGAGTGCCCTCCTTGTTGCTATCACAAGAAGCACTTGCACCAGTGCATTAGAGCTGGGTACCAAACCAGTTGAGTTCAGTCTGTATCTAGCAATATGCACCGTAGCTTTTGTACAAATACATTCAGGAAACTGAAGGAATAGAAAAACATTTAATATGTGACCCTGTTTCATAATAAGTCTTTCTTCCTGGTGAAGCAGGCTTGTCTTTTAATTTTTATCGCACTCATGCCTAAGGTAATTACTAAAAAGTCAAATATCTCTCATCAGAGACAACGTTTTCCTGATCTGCTGCTGAAATGCTTAATGCACAACAGCACTGTAGAACTGCAAGATATAAAGTGCTGCAGTTTTGAAGTAGTTGAATAATAAACAGGTTTGCTTCATAGCTGGGCATCTCTCTCTTTGCTCAGATGGTTGCCATGCTGCTGAACCACTAGTACTGTGGTATGACACTGAAGTCAGAGTTCCAGCTGGGTGAATGTGATTAGTCTCACTGCCTGTATATTTATGATGCTCTGAAGCATAGGAAACTCAACTATTCAAGTCCTCTTGGCCATGGTAAGCACTTCAGAGATTTATAGGACAAGTTCTATGTCTCCAATATTTAATGAGTTAAAAAAACCCCAACATCCATAATGCATAAATGCAATTGGAGACAACATAGACAAAGAAGAAAAATATGTGTAAAAGACTTGATGAAGTAAAACCACAAAGATTTCTTCTCAACCTGTGTTTCCTGGCACCTTCTTTAATTACTCATGTTTGTTTAGGTTACGAATCGCACAGGAGGCTGGACAGAATTTGAAGGAGGAAGGAATTCTGGCAAGATTTTCCTCGTCTAGTTGATTTGCTCCACATTTTGACTTAAGAAATACTACTTCATTAAATGCCTTTGGTGATGCTGTTTTAGGGAGATTTCTCCTTTACAATCAATTAATTCCATCCTTGTACATGCCAGACAGCCCCTTACTTGTTCTGGTAGCACAGAACAGCTGGGATAAAAAAAGCAAGCCTGCCAAATGCACACTATATTTAAGTGTTATTAGATCTCAGAACACAGACTCAGAGATAGGGAGTTTAGTCCACCAGCTAATAGTTAATAACATTAAACCTTTTCCTATTAAGCTCTCTCCAGTTGCTGGGAAATGACAGATCATTGCAGTTGATGTCTTCTCCTGTGTCAGCAAGAAAAATCATGTTTGCTACAGATCTGCCACTTACAAATGTCTGTGCACTTCACTCTGTTCCTAATGTGCACTTTTTCATTGATTTGGCAGACACAGTTATATTTCATGGACTTAATCACTAGGTCCCCAAATTGTTCTTAAGTGACGCATTAAGTACCCAAATTCTTTGTTGTCTGTCTTCCAGCCATGCCTTGTTAGATTCATAAGAGTCAGTCTCCAAAGTCTGCCTTGATAGCTTGCCTGGAGGGCACTCTGGAAAAATTTTGAATAGCAGAAGTCTTTTGGAATTGCATTCACTCTTTCAGCAGAGAAAAAGTCATCATAAGTTACTGATACAAACTGTAACTTTTAGGAATTTAAAGAATTTCTAAAAGATGACTATGCAGTCAGCACACAAATTTCCTTGGCTTTCAAAAAGAGATCTTATGATTGTCCTAGATTTGGAAATGTTTATCCATGCTTTAGAACTCTTAACCACTCAGTGCTCCTAGGAGGATGCTACTTATTCACTTCAGTGAAACATGCCCAGATCTGTAAAAAGCTCTGTGATACACCAGAGGAGGACATACCACTGAACCCTTGCAGGGTACAATACGCTTGTGATTGTAGAGTACAAGAATATCTGTATTTTGAGCAATGATCATGACTGTACCCACTATTTAACTACTGAAGCATAGGTAAAGGACACTTTCATCTGTTGCCTCCTGTGTGAGGAGTCTGATTTTTCCCACCAACATGTCTTGGCAGTCTTTGGTTAACTTGAAGCTGCTAAGCTAAGCAGAGTATGTAGAACTATCTTGAAACAGCTCTATGACCTAAGACCAACTCGGCTAAATTAAGCAAAAGGTCTACTTATCACAGTATCTTATACTTAATTGGCAAAGAGCAAATACTAAATAAAAATATGGGAGGAGGGCAAGTACTTATCATACTCTCACATATTCTTTCAGTCCAAATTATTTTCTCATTCAGACAGCCAACTCCTCAAGTAGATATTATTTTGTTTAACCTCATCTTTAATAACCCTTTAGGAAAATTCAGTAACCCTCAAATTGATTTCTCATGTGTTAACTTTTCTAGACTCCCCTTGTGATAAGTATCCATTTTCAGCACCCACAGCACCATTTCGAAAAAGTTTTATAGCTTCTACCCATTGCACATTTGAAGAAGAACTTAACTGGCTTGTTTGGAATATGACTTTTGTCAGCTTCATTTAATATCCTTTTAGCTTTGGTATTGAAAGAGATTATGAACCCTTTATACCCTCTTTGTAACAATTGTCATTTTCAAACTCAGAATCACAATGAGCTCTTTTCCACAATGAATTGTCCTGTCTCAGTTATGTCTCATATAAAAAACCTTGCCTCTTCTCTGAATTTCCTTTAGCACAATTATGTTCTTTTTTTTGAGGTAGAAGGACAAATATTATACTCAGTATTCAGCAGGCAAGTCAACTATGCATTTATGCAATAGCCTGTTTTGTTCTTTGTTCTCCAGGTAATGTCTAATTTTGATTTTCTTTATTGATCACTACTGAGAATTAAGCTGATATTTTAACTGAACAATCAATTATTACTTGAGGCTCTTGATACCAAACAGTAATGATCAGCTGTTTTAGATGTAAAGTCAGAAATATTCCCCCCCTCCATATAACTTCTCAACATTTACACTGAACACTTACAAAAGACAGTATTTAACCTGTCATTTTACTCAGCCTCCTAAAGTCCAGCAAACCTGATCACATCACTGTTTTTCTATGTTGTTTATCACTATGCTGAACAGCAAAAATCCTAGAAGTTGCTTGTTCTTTTTCTTTTTTTCCCCATTCTGAAGAAAGATTGTTTTATCCCTCGTTCTTTCAACCAAAGCTTAATGAGCTTTAATTGAAAAATTTAGTTTAATTTTTTTCTCTACTGTTGGATTTTTTGATCTAGTGCTATGTCTTTTGATGTGTCTTTTGATCCAAGCATCCAAGTGCTTGGATCTTCCCTTACATCTGTGCATACCTTTTACTGATATCTTCCTGTAAACATCAAACACTCAATTCCACATTCTGCAAATCTGTGTTTTGTTAGCACCAATTTGTTCTTTATACCCCTCTCAATCTATCATTGATAGAAACAGCTGCACTGGGATGATTTCAATATGGCTTACATTTTCTACTCTTTCTCCCCCACAATGTCTATGTTTTTCATAGGGTTGCATCTGATTCTGCTGTTGCTGTTAGTATGCTACTACCTTATCAGTGCCTAGATATCTCCAGTGTGCCCTTTAGGCAGCAAGGAATTGAATTTCCAAGCAAGCTGTCCTCTAACTCCTTTTCCTAGGACCTTTTCATCTACTCTCTTTCTGCTAAAGTAAATATATTTTAGATTTCTTTTTGGACATAGTGAATGACATTCCTGTAAGAGATGTTCACTCACAAGATCTTTTTTGATTTTAGTATCATAACCTTTTTCTCCATACAGTGAGCTGTAGGCAGGTCATCAGCAGCTTCTGAGGTGGCCAGCAACCAAGAGTTATGCCTCATCAATCAACCTTTAGTTTTATTAGGTATTTTGCCATGGATAGCTAAATAGCATTTCTTGATGGCTTCTGGTTTGGGGCTAAACCAGTATGCTTCACAGCATTTAATTACTTTATTTGCTGTATTCTGAATTGCTTGATCTATTGTGATTGTTCCAAAAATGCTTAGAGACCAAATCTAATTCATTGGAGGGATAGCTGGCAAGTGCATCACTTGCACGTAGTTCACTTTGCAATATGGGTAAGTCCAAGGACAGTTAATGTAAATTAAAATCATACGTAGTCATTGATGTTTTTCTAGGTACTTGTATTAATTTCAGCATAATGTCCCCTACATTAGTATCAGAAATTCAAATTGCTGCTAACTTCCATCAGGTGTTATGTGAGATACTGTCAAATTGATCAGCAATTTGTAAGATGCAGTCCTTCATAAATACACACTAAAATGCACTTGGCAAAAGTGATCAGAAATGATGAAATAGATACGAGATAGTTGCCCCATCCACACAGGCAAAATGCTCAGAAATTCATTAACAACACATAAATAAAAAAGCTCTAATAAAACTAGTACTCTGGCAACCAAATTTCATTTTGGAAAAGCTACCTACCATACAAATAAAGTGAACTCTGATTTTCAGGAGAGAAACCTGCTGATATTATCAGTCATGATCCTAACACTATGACTGTGTCTTGTTTCTACTTGTTGACAGCTCTTTGCTATTCTCAATTCTGTGCACAAACAGCAGCAAGTTCCAAATGTGGGTTACTATAGTTACTATTTTTGTATAAGAAAAGACTTATCTTATGAAAACTTACTAGATTTCCTTCATAACAGCATGCTTATCCAAGTACTGAAGTCATGATACAGGTCTTAGTAAATTCTTACTTAAGCAAAGACAAATTTATTTAATCGGGAACAATTTTTTATTGGCTCTAGCTTTGAAAGTACAGTATGTTGTCTGTATCAAAGACTTTTACTCATCAAAATTATACAAAGAGCATTTTTTTTCTCTAAAAACCTGTGAAATAGTAAATAAGACCTTGTAAATATAGAAAGGAAGCAGAGGATAAAATTAGTGAGTAAGCAAAAAGAAAGAGCTGTCAAGGCAAATAAAGGCTATGAAATGTTGCAGTGTTTTATACCACTAGTTGTACTCACTTTTCCCTCATCTCTTGGGCTGTCACTTAAATGTACAACTGGCCCCGGGTGAGTCTTTGTGGATCTGCAAGACAAGAATCAATTCAAATCTGTGAATATTTTTTTTATGAAGAGCTAGATGCTTACCTTAATTTCTAGGTGTGTTAACAGGAACCTCCAACAATTTAAAAAGCCCAACAGGTGAAGATAACTATGTGAAAGTCTTCTGTATCTTTTCACATTCTCCTGTATTTCTTTTTTGACATTACAGGCAAAGATTCTTCTCTGCTGATGAATCCTTTCTTCTGTGGATTGTTTGTTTGTTTTTTTAAACTCACTATTCTTCCTATTAAAGTAGTTCTTTCTGCTCTCATTTCTAAGGGGTTTTTTTGCCTTTTTTATTCTCCACTCCCCCTCTTTCTGTCCTCCCTCACTTGATTTCAAGGCTAATCTGCCAAGGATTTGCAAAGTCTTCACTGGATTCATTTCAAATATTGATAATAAGACTCACCAGATTCCCATCTCATTAATGACAGGGCTTCAGTAATCTCACCTACACTACTCTATCAGGTGTATTAAGTCCACAGCATTACTGCAGGTGGGTTTCAAAACCGGAGCATCTTGTCTTTGTCTATTCTGTAAAGTCTTATGACATCTTCAGACCAACAGTTACACCCCCAATGCACATTCAGTGAGGCTCCTCGGTCATATGACCCAAGCAAGGAGGCTTTGCATGCCTCTATACAGGTTACCTATTGCTCTTGCTGTGCCCTCTCTTTTTGTAACATGTACCCACAGCATAATATGCAACTTAGTACAAGGACTGCTGCTTATGTCATTGATGTCCAGCACCTGAGAGCAAATGCAAACCTTTGGAAACTGAATGGACAGATGAAGATTTTTCAACAGTCAAATTTTCTGACCAGACCTTTAGTCCCTGGAAGTCACACAGAGCAAGGAGACAAACACCAGTCCACAAACCTTCAGGATATTTGTATGCCTGCCTCCATTTAGGTTCTGGTATTAGAGAACATGTTCCCTGGAGTTCAGCTTGGGTTCTAGACTTGCATGGCTAGTCTTGGTTCACCAAATGTCACCAGGAAAAAAAGTATGGCTGAGATTGGCAGGGCCCATAAAGACTAAGAATTTTTCTGGAAGCTATCCCTAAAACTAACTAGGCTCCAAGTTTTAAAGCAGTCTGCAAGAGAATTAAAGTAACAAACCAAAACAACATTCTCCAGTGAATTGTTTCAAGAGATTTTCCTAAATTAACAGGAGGTTCCTCCTCCTTTGAGTCAAATATCGCACTACAGCAGAAATGGCCTCTGTTCTACCAGGTCAGATTCCAAATCAATATTGAGAGTGGTTTGCAAAAATTCCAAGGCAACTCAAACTTTCAAATACTGTGGAGTGATCCATAGTTCCGTTGACTTCTCCTTCCCAAAACAGTATGCTCCAACACTCATGAAAGCATGCAAACTTTCCTCTGGACTCTATTTTTTGACCATAGAATGTTTTAAATATTTCAGCTATTTGGTCGTGAACCAAAGTTAGGCCAAAGTAGAGTGGCAAAGACCTTGTCTGACCTAAAGGCAATGAAAAATTACTTCAGACATCCTTACAATTTCCAAACTAAGTTTATTCCAGGCCAAAGAGATAGAAAAACCTTCAAGTCACCTAAAGGTCAAACAACCTTCCAAGACTATACCCCACCCCTTCACACATATTTTAACATTACTGCTAGCTGCATACACAAAACTAGTGGCAATGTGGAATGCCTTCCTTTGTGAACCTTCTCCATGAATGATCCCATGCCACCCTCTTCAGCTTTGGCAGATCATGTTTCCACAAATACCTGCAGTATGTTGCTTTTTCTACATGGGGTCCCCGTGATCAAGTCTTCTGCAAGATCATTTTGCAACATGTCCCAGCACAGAAGTGAGATCAGCAGGAAAGCAGTGGACAGCCACAGTAATATTCTATACAGCCTGTCTTTAACAGTGCCAGCAGCAAGTATCCATTTGGCTTGAGACATGGCATGCAACAATTTTTGCAGAGATGCAGTTAGCAGGAGATCTGTCTGTCATTCCTACCCAAGCCAACTCCTCAGAAGGGATCCCTCTGGCTGAGCTTCTGTTTCTGAGTAACATTCACTAGAATAAATAATTTCCACAACACCAGACCTCAGAGCAGGCAGGGTAGGTAGGCAGTGACGGGGAACTGAGGGGTGGGATGTGGATATTTGTGAGCAGTGCTTAGACCCACACACAGTCTTGTACATCTGTCCTCAGGGAGTGAATATGACATCTTTGGACATTCTAGGCTGCTTTGAACTTTGTTTATGACATGGGTTAACCTATCTGAACTGGTCAGAGTATATTAGTCAAAAGAACTAGATTGGTTTGGGGTACATGCTGCCTATGCCATGACAGGCAAAGGAGGAAGGATAAGAATAAAAAAAGAGACCATGAAGAGAAGAGGCAGCATAGCAATTTTACTTTTTAGCCAGAAAAAAACCCCTAACAGATGACAGAAGAGGGAGCAGAGCCAAGCAAACAACATGCATGACTAAGCTGGCAACAGACAAAATGGTGGAAAGGGCACACGAAGGTTGAGAAGACATTCTGGGTTGTGTGGTTTTCCCAGCCCATTGAACCAACCAGTATGCAGACTGGTTTGCTTGGCCATACCAGTACTGGGACTTGACTAGGAATATTGCCCAAATCAGAGCAAACGGAGGGAGAAAAGGACAGAGCCTAGTCTCTTTCTAAGCTAAAAGTTGATCTTATATATGCTGCTCTTTGTATCTACCAATTTTAAAAGTCAAGAACAATTTAGACAAATTTGTGCAGCCACCATTTTCTTTTTAACACACACACACAACATTGCTTACCAAATAATGTCTCTATTTGTCTTTGGGTAGAAGCAAATTTTACATGAGCTGCAGTCCTTCTACAGTACATCTAACTTTAGGCCAACTATCCTTCCCATGTCGCACAAACGAGCTGTTCCTCTGTAAATGATATAAAACTGTCTTGCTATTACCAGCCCTATTCTTATCATACATGCTTGCAGGGCTGCAGCCCCAGATCTCCATGCTAAGACCTCATCTGCAAGGGGTAACCTTCACTAATACTATACATTTTCCTATCTCCTCCATTTCTCTCTTGAATCTATAGTAAATGATAGTTGGATGATCCCAGGATTTACTAGTCTACAGTCTACTACTACTAGTCTGTCAGGTATGTCACTTTATCAAAAGAATGAACCATTGTTTTGCTTTCACATATATACAACCAGTCTTTGGTTCCTTTCTCATTAGCTTTGTTATGTCAAATATTGGATGTAGGGCTAAAAATGATGCACGGGCAGAGAGAAAAAAAAAAAAAAAAGTGAGAAACAGTCCTGCGAGCAGCAAGGTCAGCAAAGGAGGAGGAGAGGAGGTGCTCCAGATGCTAGAGCAAAGAATCCCTTGCTGCCTGTGGAGGACAATGCCAGGATGCCAGGGAAGATATTACCCCTGCAGTCTGTGGAAGATCCCATGCTAGAGCAAGTGGCTATTTCCTGAAGGACTGCAGCCTGTGGCCGGATGCATGCTGGAGCAGGGGAAAAGTGTGAGGAGGAAGGAGCAGCAGAGAGGAGCTGTAATGGACCAACCACAGCCCCCATTCCCCATAGGAGGATGAGGAAGAGGTAAAGGAGTTGGCAATAAAGGAGTGAAGTTGAGCCTAGGAAAATGGGGGGTGGGAGGAAGATATTTTAGTTTTTGTCTTTCTTTATCAATATTCTACTCTGTTTTACCTGGAAATAAATTAAAGTAATTTTCTCCAAGTCAGGTTTGTTTTGCTCATTTAACTGTAAAGAGATATCCCAGTTTTTATCTTGACCCATGAACTTTTCCACCTTATTTTTTTCCCTGTTCTATTGAGGACAGAGAGTGAGAGAGCCTTTGGGTGGGGGCCTTGCAACCAGCCAGGGCCCACTCATCACAAATATCTTGATGGCATAACAGCTGCCACCTTTGACTATATATAGGTAAGAGGAAACAGTTTATTGAGTCTGTTAAGCTTGGTGGTCATAACACTAACTCAGGAGACAAGAAGAGACCCTTTTCAGATGGTTTTATATTCTAAAATTCATTTCAAACATGCCATCGCAGATAAGATCACACACAGAGTTTCTGGGGTGATGACAACAAATGTTCCTGAAACTATTTGGAATGGTAGAGCCTACTCCCTGTCAGTCCTGCACTGCCTTCCTGGAGCTCCAAGAAACATCGAGGTTTTATACATATCAAGTAAAATATTTGCATCAAAACCAATTCCTCTTTGAGTAAACAAAATGGAATATTGTCAAAGTGCATCACAAAGATTATGGTTTGGTTTGGGATGGGACATGCACAGTCCCATCTTAGGGGAGAGGATTGGGGCAGGATACTGATACAAAATAACACCAGTTCAGATATGAAAGGGTTCAGATGTATAAAGGTTGTAACTTTCTCCATTCTACACAGTCTTTCACTTGTTGCTCTGAACCTGTGTTATGGCTGGATACAGAAGGAGAGATCATAAATCTTCTCTGGCAATACAGCTTGCTTGCTTCTCTTCAAGTGATGTCATCTCTTTCCTAGTGCAGGACTGTGGCTAGGAACCCAAAGCTAGTTTTTTGCACTGATTATGATTGGGAGTAGTCTGCCAAAGACAGATCAGTGCCTTACTTCTTTCATCTTCTTGTCTCCTCAAGGAAAGTATGTATAAACAGAAATAATAGCAATGTTTTTCTGGACCCCTAGAGAAGTGTTGCTTGTGAAAGGAATGCCACAGTAGGCTTTACAATTTCTCCTAAGGGTAGACATGATAACTACTCTACAAGTAGGATTAAATGAAGCAATTATTTAGTTAACTATATTATATCAACAATATTAGTTTACAGAACTCTGAAACACTATCAGAGCTACAGATACAGTAATTACTACTTTCATACAGTAAATTATACTGCCTGTGGAAATGTCTACACGCATAAATATTTTTCCTCATGTAGCTTTAGCATATATTAAATATTTTGTTTCCCCTCATTGCTATTACAGTAGAGTTGTCAAGGAGACTGGAAAGTTGTACACTGTCATTGTAGAAGAGCCTACAGAGAAACAAAAACTCTGTTGAAGTACATTAAAAGCAAAAGTAGAGGTCCAGCACTTCCTGGAAAGGATGAAAAGGTTCTGGGTAACCAACCACATTTGAAGCTATTGTGAATAAAACACACTACTGTTGATGCCAGATACTTGTGTATCTGGATTCCTTCAAGCTAGCTTCAGGAGTCTGTGTAAAAACTAACTAGATCCTATCCAGTGAGAAAGGGGGAAATAAGGAAGAATCAGCAGGGGAAAATAAGGCATAAGAGACATAGCTGAGCAGAGAATTCTTCATTGCCAAATACTAGCAGGTGTACATCTGAGAATGACTGAGAAAATAAAAGCTCTGAAAAGACATGAAAAGGATAAAACAAAAGGTGAAGTCCATACAGACAGACATAAAAAAAAAAGTCAAGTATAAAAAATATCAGCAATGATTTACAGTAAAAAGTTCCTGAAGTAAAAGCTACCTTCAAGTGAGCAAGAAGAAAGTATGAGCTAATGATACAAAACATTTCAACGTTTCCTAGCCCTCATTGACCTTTAAGACTGCAGAAGAAAAGAAAAATAGAACAAAAGGTTCCCATGACAGCTGTATGGAACTAGAAGTTTGTTAAGAAAATAGTGATACTTGGAGGTGTTTTGCACTTAATCAGAAGTTATTCCTGACAGCAGCAGGTGTTAATTTACTTGGTGTGTGTTTGTTCGGGGAGATGAGCAGTGACTTACACACTGTTGTAAGAACTTCAAATACCGGGAGAATTTTTAAAGCAGGTAAAAGTAATGTGTGACAAAATAGAATCAAACCAAAAGAAAACTATTTTCTTTTTGAAAAAGAAATAGCCTGCACAATTATAGAAGCACTGTAATGATTTCTGAGATGAAAATCTGTTAGTAGAAAATGGTAGAAGGAGATAGGACGGGGAAAAAAAAAAAGGAAACATCTACATTAGTCATTCAAACAGAGCTGGAGTTGACTGAATGCAACAAGGCTGAGAAAAGTATGTGCATGAGCAGATACTTCTGTAGTGCCAGAAGTCAGACATTTTCTGCAGTTGTGCCTTACACAAAGGTACAGTGCACCAGAGATTTTAAGACTTCCTTTTCACTGGTGGAGTCAAGGAGAAATTAAGAAGAATGAGTAAGTTAGATACAACATTCACATACTGGGGATGAAAGCTGGGAATTGGAGTTAAGTGAGAATCAGTTAAACCTCAAGATGCAAGTCTGAGTCTTAGACACCATTTCTGAAATTTCTTGAAGAAAAACACCTTGTAACTTTCACTTTCTTTATCCTGGGAACTATTTCCATTTGGGTCCGTGGGCAGAGGGAGTAGCAGTTGTTGCTACTTCTCTTCCTAAGGGGCTAAGAAACACCAAGTTATGGTTCTGCCGTAACTGAGTTCCAATTTGCCCAGTTCTTTGATACCCCAAATCTCATCATTTTTGACAGGTTTTGGTTACTCATTCATGATGTAGTGGGCCATTCAAACACTGGAATCTGCATGCTTGGGAAGGGGGCTTCCCAATGCAGACTTCTCATTTTTGGAGTTCAGTGGAGTCATCAAGATCTTCCTTTCATTTCCAACACCAGGATTACCTGCCAAAATGTATGATGTTGCAGGCTGAGAAAATTAATCTCATTGTAGTTGGAGTAAATGGAGACATGCTGGGCTTATTGACTATTTTTTTCTCTTTCAGATCTGTTTCCAAACATTTTGAAGGAAAAAAGAGAAACTGTTTGCTAATTAGAGAATAGAACACCAAAGAGTATCATGTTCCCCAAACATCTCTGGCAAAGGACTAGCTCTGCCTCATGACAGACAAATGACAAGTGAAAAAGTTTTATTTTTCATTCTTCGGTGAAAGGATGATTCAGTGTGTTCTGAGGTGGGGACAATGCATGAGATGATAGAAATGGCTGAGACAAAAATTGCTAGAGAAAATATTTCTAAAATTCCCCATATTCTATTGTTCTTTCTCAGCTCTAGACAAGGCCAAGTCCACTGAAACTTAGACAGTGTGCACAATTTATAAAGGATTTTTCCTCTATCTTCTAGAATCTGTTATGCCTCAGTACTGAAAGTAATCTCAAACAAAAACTTTGTTTCCTCGACATTATTTTTCTACTCAGGCCTAATTTCTCACTAATATTAGATATTAACTCCTTTGAAGAGAGTAAATTTTTATGACTGTAGCTAAGAAGTTTGGAGGGGGCAGAGGGGAGGAAAGAAAATGCAGCATCAGTTTTGTCAACCTGAGGAACTCAGTGATTAGTGAAAGTCAGTGACAACAGAGGGGGGAAAAAAAAAGGGAAAGGGAAGAATTTTTGAGAAAAGTGGTGCTATCAATATGATCTCTGCTTGGGACAGAGAATTAGATCCACCACTGTAGCCCTGTTGCCCTATTCCTAGACACTGTCCTCTTGATCCACTAAGCCTGGTGAATTTCAGTTAACTCCCAGAGGTTATAGGTTCCTCACAACAAAAAACAGATGTCTCAGAAACTGTGTGAAATACTACGAGTTTGCTGGCAGCAGTTCCTCTTGCTGGAACTTCACAGGGGAAACATCAGAGATAGAATTTTTTGTTTCTGTTGAGTCTTTTGCCTGAGGAAGCATGGATTCAGCCCAGTCAGATTTTTATGTCTCCCTCCATTTCATACCCACAACACAGGCACTTGTGTTAGCCTGTCAGAGAACTCTCATTTAACAGACACTCATTACCTTTCCTATCACTTCATCAGGTTTTGATGAGCCTGATTTAACTTTGAAATTAGCTCTGGGTTGAGTTAGGAGGCTTGGGAGAGATCCAGTCCCTTTTCATCTAAATGATTCTATAGTTCAATGAAGAAAAGTTCTCCATAGAGTCTTAGGGACAACATACTCCATTATTCTTCTTGTAGGATTTTTGGAGGAGATGGTATTCAAACGATCCTTGTAGAAATAGCAAAATCTGAATTTTTCAGATTAATGATTATCTGTATTTCATGGAACTTCATAGTTAAACCAATTGCCAAATAACTTATTCTTTTGTATAAAATACAGTTACATGGTCTCTATCATAAATCTGAATTCCTAATGTGCTATAACAAACCAGTTAATACTGCACATGAATTCATTAAAATAAAAGGTTTTCAAAAGATTTGTTAATATTTGTAAATACAAATGATTCTTAAAAATTAGTCTTAAGATTGCTACAGAAAATGACCACAGATAAAAATGCAAAAAAGTCTCACTTACAGTTCTATTGCCTTGTTCCACATGATAACATATCCAGAAAGAATGAAGGACTCAATATTTACAATGTGTGTATTTCCTCTCTCTGTTCCAACATAAAGCCATTTACTCTGGAAAGGTAGATGACAGTAAGTAATCCTGGAAAGGAAAAACAAAAAAGAACATGATTGAATATTGTATCAACAACTATTTTAAGCATTTTTTGCACAGGAAATAATTGTTCTTTCTACTTTCTAACTTGAGAAAAACCTGCACAATGAAGAATGTGCAGGTTTTGGGGGTCATCTCCAGAAAAACTATAAAAAAGAACATGAAACAAAACAGGGCCATCCTGCCTACCTACTTTAAAGGCAGGAAAAAAGAGCTTGTATCCCTGGAGCTCTGAATTAAGTAATGTTATCTCTGTGAGTATGTAAATTGCATTGTGATAGTATCCAACTCAAGACTCTCAAGTTAGGCTTTCTTATATCCTTTCTTGTAATAAGCAATTTCTCTAGTTCAATAAACAGAAGTTAATGGACATCAGAAGGATTAATGTTTTGTAAAACAGAAGGGTAACACCACCATTCGCAGAAGAAAACATTCACTTTATTGGCTATCTGGGAGATTAGGGCAGTAGATAAGAACATTACCAAGTGCAGTTAAGTATTATATCATAGACTCACCAAATCCTACACTTATATTATTCTCACAGGGTGATGATTCTTACAGTACTATATTAGCTTGGAAAGGTATCATGACAGTTTCTCATGATAATACATACAAATTTTCACAGATGATGAATGAGTATATTCAGGTTTCTATGATATTATAGTTATTACACAGATAATACATATATTCAAGCAAAACTAAATATATACGAGACAAAAACCCATTTGCTACTAAAATATAATCAAATGCATGCTACCTACAGAGACTGAAACAATCTGATTTTGTGGTACAGACTCATGAATTTTGACAAAAAGCAGGTATTTTGTTTGGTATGCCATACATTATTATATTTATCATTCAATTCCACAAGGAGGCTATTTCTAGATTTTATATACAAAGTAGATTTAACAGCTATGCAATAATTTTTATCCTTAACACTTTCCTCCCACACAAATGTCTAAACAGCATTTAAGAACACATGTATTTCTTTTTTTTTTTTTTTTTTATTCTTATGGTACATCAATCTTTCTGAATTAAGTATAAAGGAATGAGAGGGGTGCTGGACATCTTCCAGTAATTTCACCCTCTTAAATCATGTGAAGTCTTCCGAGTAGAACATTTGCCACCTTTTGAATTAAAGAAATTGTTCAATACATATATAAATTTCACATACTTTCTGTAATTGTTCCTTGTAAGGTACCATCAACAATCAAAAAGATTCCAAACATATTCTACACAGTATTTGGATAGTTCTGCAGTTTTCCAAATATCTAATCATGTGCCAGAACATTTAATATTGAATTTATTCAAGTGAGCAAAATGTCTTTTTGGCTTTATGTATCACACTGGATTGAACACAGTTGAAATATGCAGCCTTCACATGCTAATTTATAGGGAAAATTATTACTGAATCATGAATCCAGAATAAGGCCAACCCTTCACAGAAATATTGTTTTGTTCAAGTGAGATTTAAGCATGATATAGGCTTTGCTCTACCCATCTATATTTTACCATTACTAGTCTAGTTTTGGAAATAATTCCAGTGCCTCGAGTCAAAAAGAACCATGTTTTTCAAGAGATTTGCTTTGAGAATGGGCATTAGAGTTGCATAAATGGAAATGCCTTCAACCAGCAACTTACTTGTATTGCAGGTGCAGTCAGATTGACAAATACCTGACAGAAAAATTGTGGAAGGTGTATGCCACCTACATGTTCCTTCCTGGAGTTAAAGCCATTACCTTTATTGACAGATGCAAAAAAACAATTTGCCCTTTTCACTTTGCAGCTTTACAAACACGAAACTAGTTTTCACATCTTTCCCAATCCTTCTCCTTAAACTAAACAACTCTATTTCTTTTGCTTTGTCTTCAGAGGCACCATTGGATACAATTCTGGTTAGATTAATATTTAATCCATTAAAAAAAAAAAAAAAAAATTTCTTGCACTTCTGCACTAGCTCCACTTTTCTTTAATGGAAACATAGAAATGTCTGGGTTGGAAGGGACCTCCAGAGGTCACCTAGTCCAACCCCCCTGTTGAAAGCAGGGACAGCCTCAACTAGAGCAGGTTGCTCAGAGCCTCATCAAGGCTCTTGAATGTCTCCAGGGATGGGGCTTCAGCTGCCTCCCTGGGCAACTTGTTCCGGTGTTCTACCACCCTCACGATACAGAACTTCCTCCTTACATTCAGTCTAAATCCACTCCTTTCTAATTTAAAACCATTGCCCCTCATCCTTTCACTCCAGGCCTTTGTAAACAGGCCCTCTC